>SNQJ01S0058004.1:92842-111433 GCA_010110895.2 Picea sitchensis | reverse complement strand
CGTATATCATTTCTGTGTATTGTGAAGATTATGCTGGATATTTTACTGTTATTCTGTCATTTCTAGCATTTAATTTTTGTTCTGCATATTTTATATATCTGGTATCTTGCAGAAGATGATGATCTGAGGAAGGTGAACATCGCAGAAACAGAAGGCCAGAGAGATGTGGAAGGACCAAGAGTTGAGCTACCATTCATTGGACAACCAATCAAGATTAAGAAGGTAAACATTGGAACAGAGCATACACCGAAGCTTGCAAATGTTGGAGATTATTGGGATGCTGCTACTATTGACAAAATCACAGAGTTACTACACGGATATCAGGACTTGTTTCCGACCAATTTTACTGTTATGAAGGGAATTAAAGGGCCTATGGGAGAGATGAGGATCCATTTGAAACCAGATGCAAGACCATTCAAACAGATACCCTACAGATTGAACCCTAAATATAAGGAGAAAGTGAAGATTGATCTCGATAGAATGCTGGAAGCAGGAATTATAGAACTTGTTGAATAGTCAAAATGGATTTGCCCTATGGTGGTACAAGACAAGAAGACAGGAGAAATTAAAATCGGTGTAGATCTCAGGAAGTTGAATGATGCATGTTTTCATGACCCCTTCCCTACACCATTCACTGGCAAAGTGTTAGATAATGTGGGAGGCCAGGAGGTATATTCTTTGACGGATGGATTTCTAGGATACCATCAGATCCAGATTGCCAACGAAGATCACCATAGGACCAAATTTGCATTAGAATGGGGATCCTACCAATATATAGTGATGTCATTTGGATTGAAGAATTCCCCAACCATCTTTTCCAGGGTGGTGGTCAAAGCATTCAAGGAGTTTCTCCATAAATTTCTAGAAGTATATTTTGATGATTGGACTGTTTTTAGTTTATTGAAAAATCATATTGAATGTCTAAGGCTAATGTTGGAAAAATGCATGCAGTGTCAAATTGCCTTGAATCTAAAGAAGTGCATCATCTTCTCACCAGTTGGAGTGATATTAGGTCATATTGTATGCAAGCAAGGATTGTTGGTCGATCCATATAAAATAGTCATTATAGTTGATCTACCCCCTCCTACTTTAGTCAAACAGCTGCGCACTGTGCTGGGACATACTGGATATTACAGGAATTTCCTTAAAGGATATGCCCAAATTACAACACTCATGGAGAATCTTTTGAAGAAAGATTGCTAGTTTAGTTGGACAGAAGAGTGTCAATAGAGCTTTGACACACTGAAACAGAAAATGGTTACTGTGCCTATTCTGGTTTTCCCAGATTGGAGCAAGGAGTTTCATGTGCATGTCAATGCGTATTCTATTTCCTTAGGAGTAGTGTTATCACAACCTGGGGAAGGAGATATTGACCATCCGTTAGCTTTTGCTAGCAGGAAGCTATCAACAATAGAGATCAACAACACCACCACTGAGAGAGAACGGTTATCCATGGTGTATGCATTGTAGTAATTTCTCCACTACTTGTTGGGAGGCCACTTTAAAATGTTTACTGATCACTCCATGCTGAAATACCTAGTCAAGAAGCCAGTGTTGGGGGGGAGAATATGTATATGGATTCTGCTATTTTAGGAATATGACTTTGAGATCATAGTTAAACCAGGAAGAATGAAAAAAGGTCCTGACCACTTGTCAAGGTTGGAACATGGAGAAGAGCCGACCAGTTTGGAGGATGCATTTCTGGATGCACAGTTATTGACCATTAGAAATTGATGACCACTTCGCAGAGATAGTCCAGTTCCTGTCAACAGGAATGGCACCAAGTGAATATACAATTCCCCAAAACAAATAGCTAGTAGTGTGCGCTGTCGACTTTTCACTTATAGATGGACAGCTATACAAAATGGGACTTGATGAGATATTGAGAAGGTGTGTTATGGAGACAAAGATACCATTGATCCTCATAGAAGCTCATGAAGGCATCGCAGGAGGACATTACATAGGAGAAGAAACTTCCCAGAAGGTTCTTAGAGTTGGCCTTTGGTGGCCTACCTTACATAGAGATGTTATAGACTATACAAAGCCTACAATGTATGCCAAAGAGTTGGGAAATCATCTAGAAGAGATGAAATTCCCTTAGCACCACAACTGACCCTACAAGAATTTGAGAAATGGACCATTGACTTCGTGGGACCTATAAACCCACTAGGAAAGCACACAGGAGAAAGGTACATCATTACTATGACATAAATTTTGATTAGATGGGTCGAAGCAAGGGAAGTTAAGGATTGTAGTGCAAAAACAGTTGCGCGCTTCATATTTGATGACATCTTAACTAGGTTTGGATGCCCAAATATCCTTATGAGTGATCAATGCACACATTTCATAAATAAAACAGTTGAAGCCGTGACTAAGAAATTTGCAGTCCACCATCAGAAGAGCATGCCTTACCATCCATAAGAAAATGGGACAGTGGAAGCATTCAATAAGATCTTGGAGACAATGTTGATGAAGATTTGCAGTGTGAACAGGGATGACTAGGATTTAAGAGTATCAGCAGTACTATGGGCCTATAGAACCACTTGCAAGAAGCTAGCAATGCAGACCCATTTTAAGTTGGTGTATGGTCTCGAAGACATTGTCCCAATGAAATATTTGTTACCAAGCCTAAGAATTGTTTCCTTTAGAGATATGGATGACACTAGCGTTGTTCGAGAAAGGCTTGCACAGTTGGTCGAAATAGAAGAAGAAAGATTTATTGCAGGATTCCATCAGCGGGTACAGAAGGAAAGAGAGAAGGCCTACCATGACAGACACATTAAGAAAAAAGAATTTAAGCAAGGCGATCTAGTACTGGTATATGATAGTAAGTTCATCAAACATCCTAGGAAGTTCAGAATGCATTGCCTAGGGCCATATGAGGTCGCCTATGTTACAGAAGGAGGAGTTGCACAGTTGAAGACTTTGAAGGGAGAATGGAAGGAAGGATTAGTGAATGGGATCCGACTAAAGTTGTATTATGACAACCAGCTACCTCGCAACTCTCATAAAAAGCATGAGGAAAAGGTTCTAGGTACCAGGTGCAGTTGAAATTGGGTACCATACACAGAAAAGACAGTCTTCACAAGGAAGGAGAGGAGGCATAGAGAAGAAAGCAAAGGCTTCACTGTGTAGTCTGAAGTCAAAGTAAAATAGAAAGTTCATATCTGAAGTGCCTCGGGACAAGTCATAGGTGAGTGTTGGGGGCCTGTTGGCCCTTGGTTATGAAAGTTAGCGAAGAGTAAGGAAGAAAAGGAAAAATGAAAATTGCGCAAAAGACACAATGACTGTTACTAGGTCGAAGTGAGAAAAAGAGAAGAAAAGATGGAGTGAAGTAAGAGAAAGCAAGTTGTTGGATGAGGACATCGAGGATGACAGATCAACAAGAAAGAAGGATCGTGGACAGATCATCAAGAGGAAAAATCCACCGTTGGATGATTTGGAGCACCATGTGAGAAGGAAGGAAAGACAGGTTGACGAAGCCCTGCAAATGTGGGTCAAGTTGACCTAGGGTTTTAGACACCTAGAGTTTTGGTATCTAGGGTTTTGACACCTAGGTTTTGGCCTAAGGTTGTCGATGAATGATTGTAATGTATAAATAAAGGCCAGGAGGACCTGGGTTGGGTTGTTGTTGGTGTTATGATTGTTGTTGTTGTCTTTGTCTTTGTTGGTGTGCGCAAGGAAGGGAGAGATAGCGAGGATAAGAAAGAATATGTGCTAGCTGAGAGCGCAGATAAGAACTGTATGCTTCATCTTAATATATTATAAGCATAGTTCTATGGATGTAGCCCTAGAGAGAGGGTGAACCACCTATATTTTGTGTTGTGTGTGATTGATGCTATGTTCTTGGCCCTTTGATGTACTATTATTGCATGACTGTGTTAGATATGATAGGTAGTTGTGCGGAGTATAGTTAATATGGTAAGAGATATATAAATGTTGTGTTGTTCTAGTGCTAGATCCACTTGATATTCCCCTTGGTTGTAGACATATCTGTCCTGCAACCCCCCCATAGCTGCTTCAGATGAGACTACATCTTCTTCATAGGTGTTGCCGAAAGTGCCAATAGTTAGGGCTTGTTGGTGCGCTCTTGGAGATAAACCCTAGGTCTACCCCTATGCCAACACATCTGACCCAGTGGTCTGGTTGGTCGTTGTCTATTGTATCAAATATTGTTGTAATTGATTTGACAGATGATCAACGGGCTTCATTTTCACTGAACCAACAATACCATCAGCATGTGGTCAAAATATTTTTCTGGTCTTGTTAAGTATTGACCGTGGTGCATCTGGAATTTTTTTTTAAAGTAAACTAGACTGAGAGTAAATAAGCTCTAGCTATTGAGCTCTCATTATCACTTTTTTTGAAAATACCCCTAATGTTGCGAAGTCTTTAGATAACTGAGGTACCAAATACTTAAGGAACCACTCAAGCAAGAATGATGGTGGGACTAGTAATTTTATAAAACTCTTTTGGCATCTTCTTTCTTAGATGTGATCTGAGATATGGTCTGCCTTTGTCTTCTCAAAGTTGGTCAGCAATTCAATGTCAACGTCGTGTCGCACGGGTAATTGAAAATGGTTTAAGAAAACCATTTCCAATTCACCAAAGGTTGAGTATCTTGAGTGGTCGATCTCGATGTACCATTTTGCAGCACTCCAGATGAGACTGCGTTGAAAAAAATGCAACTAGATGGAGTCGTCTCTCAATGAGTTAGACGAGCACCATAAATGGAAGGTAGTCACATGATCACCTGGATATTCATTAGGCGTAGCTTCGAACTTTGGAATGTCTGAAGGAAACTTGGTTGGAATAGGAGGCCAACGCATATCATGACAGATGGGGTCGTTTAATAACCTTGTCAAGTCTGGCAAGTGCAAAGTTGCCAGAAACAGTGATTTGGGTTGTTGATTATAACCAAGGAAAAAGGAGCCTAGAGTTTGGTTGGCACCAGGTTGCCAAGAAAAGTTAGGTTGTTGTCCAGGGTTTTGGTAATAA
Organism: Picea sitchensis; assembly: GCA_010110895.2. Lineage (NCBI taxonomy): Eukaryota > Viridiplantae > Streptophyta > Pinopsida > Pinales > Pinaceae > Picea > Picea sitchensis. The sequence goes on along the minus strand of SNQJ01S0058004.1, from coordinate 106,435 downwards.
CCATGGTCATGACCAGCGTACGGGTTATGTGCTTGTTGAGACATCATTGGCTAACTCCCATAATAGGACGTATAGGGTTGGGCTTGCGTTGTATTCCAAGGACTTTGGGAAGGGTTTCCCCCTGTCGATCCGACAAGCATAGGTCCTGAGCCTTTCTCGGGGTTCCATTGGATATGGAAGGGGTTTCCCATGGTCAACATCCCTGACGAGGGAAATGATCCCTGCCACGAATTCCAAGGTCCTTGTGAGGAAGGAATTCCTGATTTTTCCCCCTGTGCAGGAATAGTACCCTGCATAGGATTTTATTTTCCATAACCAGGGTTTCCTCCGACCGAGACAGCAGCTGATGAGAATGCATTGTTACCAAACACGTTGAACAAAGAGAATGGTGTTGAACCTATCAGCATGCTATAAGAAGTAATTCCTTGACTACCTGCTCCAAGCGAACTACAGTTTACATTTGGCCCGGTGGAGTGCTGGTGAGCACCACTAAGCGAAGGGGACAAAGGGGATATATGAACCCCTCCATAAGGGAAAGAATTATAGGGAGATGAAATTCCCCCCATGGATCCTTGCAGAGGAGTGTTCGAGCTACCCGCCCCCAGACCTAAAGTCTCTAAAGTGGAGTAGGAAAGGAAAAAGTTTGTATCGAAGCCAGGCATCCCGTATGAGAACAGAGGGTCTGTCGCACTCTGGGTAAAAGGACTAGTGATCGTCGCCATAGATGGAATCAGACCATTTCCCAAGGTAGAGGCGGTTGATACCATAGTGGTACATATCGGTGATGGTTGGTTAAGGGGCGAAAAACCCCCTGTAGTGACAGTCATAGAGAGAGTATGAGGATTCCCTGAAGAAGTAGCAGCATTTGTCTCCATCGCTACTTATGACACTACCTGACGCTCGTAAGGGTGAACCTATATGACAATGGGCACTGATAGATTGGTGATCGGAGGGTTATACGGACTAAGCGATTCCGATCCCATGTCAGAAATGGTTGGTTCCTGCAGAATCAAATGTTCTCCTCTCGGAGGTGGGTCAACCACATTTTCCTGTGGCCTGATCGCCTCAAAAGACCCTTGTTGGTATAGTCTTCACCTTAGTGGTGGTGGGGGTGGCTCCAAATTAACCGGCGGCAGGACAAGAAGCCTTCACAACCGACGGAGCTCCTGATCATTTATGGTGTGAGAATATCAATGGCACATTAGGGATTTCTAAAAAGTGCATATGAGATAAGACAAGAAGATCACTAGCTAGTTGGAAGAATAGTTACACCATCCAACACTAGAGAAACTTACCGATGCAAGTACAAATCGAATACGGAAGCACCCTCTGGGTATACTCTACAAAGTGTGGTCTGATGTCTTCCCTAGGTACCATGGTATACCCCAGCAATCACCTGTGTAAGTCACTAAGATAAAGGCAGCTAGGTTGCCAACGCACAAACAACCACTAGGTGGGTACAGTCGACAATCAGGTGGACCGCAATGAGCACGGTATCAAGCCCAAAACCTATCAAGGGTATTGAAAGAAAGTGTTCTGGAATTCGACTAGGGACCTCAAATGGATGCGAGACCCACAAAGCTCTGTGGAAAATGCGATCAATGGAATCCCAATATAAGCCCTCTATATGCATTCCCCACTATGCTTGGTCCGACTTTGGAGGGGTTATCTCTGCTACCTTTCCACACGCAACCACATGTTTATCCCCTGTGTTAGAGGGGGGTCCCAGACAAATTTCACAGTTACTGGGATTTCAAGCACTCCCTAGCACGGAGTCCTATGTTTGTTTTTGTAGCCTTGAAGAGTTTCCTTTCAATCGTAAATCAAGGCTCTAGCCTAGACTAAATTGATGGACCCTTCAAACACAAAGTCTAATAACTTTTAATTAAGAGTTAATTTTAGTGGTTGTCTTAAGTCAAAGGGAATGGAAGTGAAACCAGTGATGTTATTTAAGAGACAAAAGAGAAGAGCATAAGATGAAACTGAAAACAAACTACTTCTTCTTCACAAATAAATATTTTCCAAATTAAAACTCTTTCACCAAACTTTTTGTAACTATTTTTCTCAGATCTTTGAAAATAAAAACCTAAAACAAGATTTCGCTCGACTATGAGCTACTTAATGTCCTAAGTATTCAAATAAAGAACTTAAGAAAACTTTCTTTTTCGTTGATAAATAAAGCAACTAACCTGAACTACTTTTACCAAACAAAGAAATGAAAAAAAACATTATTATTATTATTTTATGCTTCAAAACAAGAAATTTGAAAATGAATTCTTTTCTTTTCTTCTAAAGAAAAAAAAGGGGAAAATAAAGACAAGACAAGACCAAAAAACGAATTATGGCCCACTGTGGATCCCAGGGTGTCACTGACAATACCAAACAGGAAGATCAGAACAAACTCACAAGCTCGTCTAAAAACCCTAATAAAGAAAACACAAGAAACCTTTGATGAACAAAAGCTATACTGAGGTCAGACCTAGGCTACAGACTACTATAACAAAGACCGGGACTATATCAAGAAAAACCCTAAGAAGTATGACTTCTGACAGGGAAGAGGATCACTGCCTCTTCTTTAAAAAAAAAAATCTCAACACAGGCACGTTGTTGACACTTCAACAACCAACATATGTACATGGGATGTCCAAAGGTAGGGCACATATGTATGCGTGCAGACCCACTACAGGCCACGTACACCTCTGTAACTTCTCAAAAAAATGAAAACTAACAGTCAAGAAAACCAGGAAGGGAGTACTGGTATTGAATACCATAATCCCTTAAAGACACAAAAACTTACAAAAACTCAAAAAGATAGTTAAACCAATTAAAGCACCCAAAAATATCCCCAAAAAACCTGAGAGGCCTCCCTAGTATGGTCGCCAATTCTGATGTAGCATGAAAACACCCTATGGACTACACTAGGGTTTTGAAGTGTAGGCAAAGCTAACCTTTTGAAGTCTCCTACTTTTAAAAACTATCCCGACATTACCCCACAATCATACATAAAAAACAAAGTATAGGGATCAGGTAGGCTTACCTTAAATTCTGCGTCCGGTGTCAATCTCGTTGCGCTCAGTTGTTTCTCGACCGCAGATCTCCTCCCAAGGCCAACCTTCATTCACCAAAAGACAAAAAAGAAACTACAAGCATGCATTATATATATGGATTAGTGGGTTAGATATCATAACCAAAATGCAAATAAATCATAAAGATTGAAGACATCATTTGGCGGGACGGGAAAAGTATTTCTTTATATTAATCTCACAAAGTCGGTTACAATATGAGACCGGAAACTGCTCATCGAACTCGGTCCTGGGCTCCTCTTCACCATGCACCAAATTATTCAACATATTCTTCTCCTCTTCAATTCTCTCTAGGAAAATGGCAAGGGTTTGCAATAGAGGAAAACGGGGTTGAAAAATGAATTATGGCTCAAACTCACAATGTGGTTGCAAAATATCGGGGAAAAGGGAGAATACTGAAAAGGGTAGAGTTTCTTTGCTCTCATGCTTCCTCTTGGAAAGGGACCCCAACACCTTCTTTTATAGGCAAAAAAGATAGTTGTTCAGTTGGGTGACCGTCTATGGGCGGTCAAAAGGTTAGGTAACGGCCCGAAAACCCGTATCCCTTTGCAATTTTTATTTTTTGCGATTTTGGTGAGTATACGTGGGCTGTAATGGTTCAACAAGTGTGTGTATGTGGGAAGTAGTTGTGCAAGGCATGTACATCTTTAAAAAATGGTTTTTTAGAAGAGTTTTTCAATGATGGCTTGAAAAAAATAGCAAGTAAGATGACCTGAATCCAGTTATCCATGTCTGGTGCAATCGAGGGTTATAACAACTGTTGTAAGTATGTGGACCACTTCTGATGGTGGTCATTCTACAATTTTCCTTCGGTCTGCATGAACTATAGTGGCTTGTGGTCAGTTTGGATGATTGTCTCCTTCCCAACAATGTAATGTCTCCACTAGAAGCAGGCTTGCACAATGGAGTGCATTTATTTTTCATAAGTAGGGTACTTACAAACAACATCTGATAGTGTCTCACTATGATATGCCACGGGGTGGTCGTATTGAGTGAGAACGGTGCCTACAACATAGTCTGAAGCATATTTCTCAATCTCAAAGGGATGTTGTAGGTTAGGTAATGAAAGTATTGGGGATGAGAAAAAACACTTCTCAAATTCATCGAAGGCTTGTTGTTGGGACAAGCCCCACACAAAACTCATCCAAATACACCACTACAAAATTATTGGTAAAAGGTTGTAGGACATCTTCCATCATCCTCATAAAATTTGTTGGAGCATTTGTCAAACCAAAGGGCATGACCAGCCATTAAAAAAGACCTTCTTTTGACTTGAAGGAGGTCTTCCATACATTTGTTTATTTTGTTGGGACTTGGTGGTAGTCAGACTTCAGATAAATCTTACTGAAGTATTTGGCCCCCATGAGTTGATCAAAGAGGTCGTCGATTTGGGGAATCAGGTATCGGTTTCGGACTGTGATTTTATTCAGGGTTCGTTAATCAATGCAGACTTGTCAGGTCCCATCTTTCTTCTGCGCCAACACGATTGGGATCCCACAAGGAGATGAGATGGGATGTATGTGCTCCTTATGGAGCATTTCTTGGATCTACCTCTTGATATCCTCGTTTTCTAACAGAGAGCGATGGTAGACTAGCCCATTGGGTAGCAGTGTGCTTGGGGTCATATCAATGGGATTCTTGACCAGGAAGTGCAGAGGTACCCCAATAGGAGAGGAGAAGATATATGAGTATTCTTCCACAACCTTATCCACTTTATTCTATTGTGTGGAGAGATCAGTCGCAGAGGCCCTGGATGTGGTTGTGATATTTCTCTCACTCTGAGAGTGAATCATGAAGAAGAAAAATTTCCCAGTCTGAGATATGCGCTTCCTGCATTGCTTGGCATATATCAAGTAAATATCACTAGGAGGGACTACCTCAGGTATCTTGTACAATTTCATGTTAAAAGTAATAATAACACTACAAGGCCTAGACTCATATATAGCATGACTTTTCCATAAATAAGGTTGGCCCAAAAGAACATTACAAACTTCGAGAGGAGAAACATCACACAATACCTCATCTTTGAAGGGCTTGATGTCGTACGACAGTCGACACTGTTGGCTGATGCGGAGATCGCTTCCTTGGCGGAGCCATCTAATGGTGTAGGGTTGTGGGTGTGTTGTTTTCGGTAGGGCCAGCTGCTTGATGACCTCTGCTGAGATGAGGTTCTTTTGGATACCACTACTAACAATCAAGTGCAATGGGGTGCCTTTTACCCACATTTTTGAATGGAAGAGGCACTCGTCTTCTTATGGCTCGTCTGGTTCACCAAGTTGGAGCTTGGTGGTAGAAACGATGGCGCTGGGTTCTGCATCAATGATATGTCCTTCCCTTTCTGGTTCTGACTCATAGTCAGAACCCACATCTAATTCAAAGTCCTTCACTTTGACCATCGGTGACTGCTTTGAGTTGAAGTCGACAGTTTTATGCCAAGGGATATTATGGAGGTCGCACCACTTCCCGGTATCTTTCTTTGTCTTTTCGGTGTCCTTCTTTGCTTATGGCTTGGACTGGTTGTCCTCATACTATCCATATTTTCTCTATCCTTTGTTTTGTGGGTTGGGCACGCCCCTTCCTGGATTTTGATGTCATGGTTTCCCAGGCCCAAATTTCTGCATCTTTTTTTTGAGCTTCTGCTTGATTTTAATGGCATATCGGTAGGCCACACCCAAGGACAAGATGTACAAAAATTCCATTTCGGTCTAGATGTATCTATGTAGAGCACCATGATACTTGAGCACCAAATTTTTCCTTGAATCTTTGATACCCATCTTGGTGTGCAACGTATGGAAGATATTTGTGAACTCTGGCACTGCTTGGTCTCTTTCTTTCCGCAGTGTGGTCCATTTGGTATACAAGTCATCATAACTTCCAACAGGATAGTATTATTCCTTAATAGCATCCTTGAAGGATTCCTAGGTGGTCGTGACTGTAAATAATAAGGGTTCCTCTGTTTCCTTTTGCTCACAGAAATTTTCCCACCAATCTTTGACATGGGGAACGACTTTGAGGAGTGTAAAAGTAATATTTTCTCTATTCTAAAAGTTATGGACAGAAAAATACCCTTCTAGTAGATTCAACCACTTTTCTACAGAATATGCACCTATATAACCTTCAAATATATGAATATCAAAGTTGATTTTTACCTTGAATGGGGTGGCACCTCCGCTCGAGGAAGATGCGTTACCTATTGGTAGTTGTCGAAGGATTTGCGTGAAACTATCCATCATCTCATTCCTCTATTGCATGAGGGATTCCTCAAGAAATTTTTTGAAAGGATCTCTTGTACCATCATCTTTATTTTCTTTTGCTATGAGAGGTTTCTTGGGTGTGAGATATCTTTTGTCCTCAAGAGAAATAAACTCGATACCCAATTCTTTGTACCATGACCTCATTGGGGACATGCATTAAGATGACAAGGAGAAGATTGCTCTGATACCACTGATCTAGATTTTATGAGAAAATAAAAATCAATACATATTATTAAAATATGATTAACACAGAATAACAAAGATACAATAAAAAAAGTTTTCTATACAATAAATAAATAAGATGAAACTATAAAATGCAGTGGAAAACAAGCTTCTTGGAAAGGTGGCGGCTTATCTCTGAGAAGAGATGTGACAGTTGCGCTCATTCGCAAGAATATGATTACAATGAGGATCTGAAGGCCTTTTTACAATAAACAGGAATATAAAAAACCCTATACATCCAAAAACCTAACCCTAGGAGATGAAGCACCAAAATTCATGTGGGCCTTGTTTGGTTAAGTTAGTACATCAACTTCCCGGGGTCGTAACTTTTGCATACGATCTTCGTTTTAGGTGCACGATAACCCGTTGGAAAGGTATCATTGAGGAGATTCATTTTGGGGGCTCAATCAGAGCTTTAATTTATCATTGAGAATCTCAATCCCGAAAAACCTTCATTTAGGCCCTCAAAATGGCCACGGACATTAAAAAATGCTAAAAATAGTAAATTGCCAAAATTGCCAGAAAATTGTTTTGAGTGAGTTGGAAGAGGTAGGTGGCCTCCGATATCCACCTGGATCAAGGAAATTTTGGGTCACATATGTGATACATTCAGAGTCTATTGTTGCATCAACCTAATGCACTTGCATGTATACTTTATGAATGACAGGTCGAAATTTGCGTAGTTCCTTCTTGTCTATGGATTGCGCCTCAAACATGGTGTTCAGCTCATTGTCCGCATGATGAATTTGATCAAACTTTTGTTGTTTCTCCTTAGGATCCATGGTAGCCACAAATTCCTCATTCAAAAATTGGATTCTAGCGCACACATCCTCTAGAGTCTGGTTGCACCTAGCGATGATGCCCATCCAATCACTAATTTCTCTGAATATCTGTGTGCACTCGATTGTGTGCTTGTGTAGTGTTTCTCGATCATTGTTTCCTTCTAGTACTACATTATCCATATTCTCTTGCAACTTTCGAGGTTTTTTCTCTGCTTCCTGCTAACTCTACTAGAACTGCAGTTCCAAATTCTCTGTGCGAATGGTCAATTGTGACCATGATCATTGGATTAATTCAATCTAGTGCTTTGGATCTCCTGCATCACTGGCTTCTAGCAGTTGGGGTGCAACCTTCCTTATTTTTGGCCAACCTTCAACAAGCCTCTCTTGAACTCTTTCCATGTTGTGCTCCAACTAGATCTTGGTGTGTGTTTCATGTTTTCTGCATGCTTGAGCAAGGAGCACTTCCTCCCTTGCGAACTCTGCATACCTTTTAGTTTGTTGGAGCCTCTGCTCCAGTTGATAAATTGAGGCTCTGATCATTCTGACTAGGTGTGTTGTTGGCCACTGTGCAAGATCGATGGATGAAGAGGTTGCATCTCTGGGTGATCATACCTATAGTGGAATTTCATTGGTTTTTGAATGCTGCGAGGGAGTCTCTACCTCGTCCTCTCTTGTAGATGGTCCTCGCACCAGCCTCAACCTTCACGTTGATGGTAGGAGTGTTAGAAATTTTTTTCTGTCTAGGCAAAGTTGTAGAAACTCTGCGCACTATTGAGGGTTTTGGAGACTACCTCCATTTGTTCTTGTGTTGACGTTATGCTTTGTCCTGAATATGTCTCAGGTTCCTTCTGAACCTCCAGTATCTCTACCTCTTTATATGCCTCCACTTCCAAATTTGCATTGCCCATGGCACCCTCAACCTTGGTCGTTGAGGAAGTGTGTTGGGGACTTCGGACTTGCATATTTTCTACCATTTCCATCTTTGTTAATGACAGAGTGTCCTTATGCTACAAAAAAAGTATGATCTATTGGTCCTGAGCTTCAGGGTTCAAGCTAGTCAGTTATAGCCTCTACTCAGGTACTTCTGGATTTGGACTAGGAAGATCTGGTCTCTACTCGGGTAACTCTTGGTTTGGACTAGGGCATTTTTGCCTCTGCTCGGGTATTTCTGGGGGATTGAGTTGCATGGGTTATGGATCACTATTTTTGGGTGGACTATCGGTTTTTGGAGGTGGTGACTGGGGTTGTGGTGGTGATGGTGGGTGCTCCATGATGATGGTGGATAGAGGGGTGTTAGGCTCAGATTCATCCTGGATATGTATGATAGGGGTTTCTTGAACCTCTCAATGAGTGCGAGGGACAGTGGATGATATGGGTTGGGGGTTCAGAACCTTGCTCGGTGAGACCCCCCTGTCAACACAGATTGCTCTGGGATTTGCGGGAACACCGAAAATTTCCTTTTCTTGTGCTCCAAAGGTTGTGTCTCCTCCTCTGCTTCAGATTCCGTCTATGCAGAATATTATTTCTTCTGTGCCTCTGGCCCTGAACTCAGTCCTACCCCTTTTTCCTGACCTTTCTTCTTCAGCATCTCAGTGGGAAAAACATAGTGCATCCCTGACTTGCACTAGTTTCGTTTAACTTCAGGCCACAACATAAACTCCTTGTCGAAGACCTCTTTGTCCAAATAGAATGGCAACATTCGTAAGTGGAAGTCCTCCCTGTTGGCATACCTCGACCACACAAATGTATGGTACTGGATCATGCTAAATGCTATGTTCCTTGTATTGGAGTTGAGGAGCTCATGTGGAATGTGCAACCTTTGTGTTGCGCCAATAAGCTCATTGTACCACTTGGAGAATGTTTTTTTGCTGAAGGTGGTGCTCTCTGAGTCGTCCCTTGAATGTTAGGGATCAAACATTTTTTATGAGCGCCCCTTATCTGTTAGAGCCAACGGTCTTCCAGCGGGTGGCATCCACTTGAGCATTGCAAATGCAAGAAACAATTATCCATAGGTGAAGGTACCACCTTTATCCCAGGCTTCCTCGTTGGACACCAAGAGTTCCTCCAACAAGTAGCTACAACAGTTGAAGACAGCGTCATTGGCACAAAAATATTCCACTGATAAAGCATCTAGTTTGAATTCTCACTTGTAGTAAGACCTCATAACTTTGCTAGCTATGACGTAGCAACTAGTCATGATAGTCTCGGGTAGTATGGGGTCATTCTTAGCTGTACGCCCCCTCCTCTATCTGTGAAACCTCTCATATAGGCTAGGCTCCCCTTTCTTCTTGTCATTCTTTCTGGGACCCTCAAATCCTTTGGACGCGTCCTCGCCCTCGAGAGACAGTCCAGTAAGCTGGTGGATGTCTTCTGCATGGATTGAATATCTTTGATCCAACCATAGAATTTTGTGATGCAGAAGCATCGTTAGCGAGCACGCGGAGCAGGACCACTCAACTCCTAGGAATATTTTTGGAATATCAATGCTGGCAGTCACGTCGAATATTTTGAAGCATGCATGAACTCAGTGCTAGGAAATCGTTTGAAGCATGCTCGAACGATCACGAGAGAAGTGGGAGTTTCCACTCCTGCTATGGAATATGACTGAACTAAGATAGTCATTAGGTTAGTTTTTGGAGTAGACAAGTAGTCGGGGGGAACCCTAAGGACCCTCTGAGATAAATAGAGGTTTTTTATGCCCAAATGAGGCTGTTGCAAGTTAGTATGAGATTTCTGAATTTTAGTTGTAGTTTTGATTATAGTTGTAGCCACTTTTACTTTTGAATGAAGATAACAGAGGAAAATTAACCCAATGCATGGTGTGGACATTGTTTGTAATTCCATGTTATTGCGTTTTCATTAATGAATGAATTTCGTTATGAGTATATGGAACTATGAATGTTATTATAAGTTTCAATTGTTTCTCCTCTGTCGAATCGGTTAAAGGTGTGCACACAGAATGCAGGGAGTGCGTTGACGAGATCTATTTTGGTTCTGAATCTTAGAAGAGATAGCACAAAACTTTCCCCTTTGTAAGGAGTGAAAATTGACTGCAACAAGGCGTGCATAGTCATCCGCAAGAACTCAAACCTTGTGTAATGATATGTTGCAAGGTATGCATCGAGCAAGAGGAGAATGCCAGGAGGGCGAGAAGAATTTATTTTCAAGAAATCCTTTGGATCTGATTTATCGAAAATCCCGTAAACGCAAGGAGTGTGTGGGAAGTCGAAACCTTCACGAAGACCAATCTCAGGAGGGATAACACTTTTCATAATTGTAGTTGAGGTCCTAGATATGGACTCGCAGGAGGTTCAAAGGTGAAGACCTTTGAAGACATAGAAAATCTTCTAAGTCGGAAGAAATCATAATCTCAGGAGGAGGAGCAATAGTGGTCATTGGATCACAACACAAAGGATCAATAGTCATTTCATCAGAAAAAGGTGCACGATATTTAATGCTTCTCACACACAGGAGAGAGAACTCATCAAGGTTTGAGACTTGAGATTTCTAAAGCCCGAAGAGATGGAAAGCCGAAGAAAAATATCAGTCGTTCGATCATTTGAAGCAAACTTGACCCGTTAGATTTTTCGAAGTGAACCTCAGGAATCAGATCGATCAAGTGAATCTGAGCCGTCAGATATCGTGAGTTCAGAAGGAAGCAATTTGAAACTTGAGATTCTCGAAGCCTGAAGAGATGGAGAACCGAAGCAAATCTAGACCAACAGATCTAGAGTAGAAGTGGTGTGAATCCGTGGACTCCGGGTAAAGTCCCGAAGTGATTTGTAGTCGTCATATATAAGAGAGATGTGGCATAAATACATGTTCTCCAGGTAAAGACCCGAAGTAATCCTCGATCGTTAGATCGGGAGGACATGCATCAGTGGATCATAGCCTTTAGATAATATCCATTTGGAAAAGGGTGAATTTTGAGATTTGAGATCTCATATGTGTTATCACTGAAATTTCATCTGCACATGGCAACAAGAACTCAACATCGTCAAACAGTAATGAAGTCATTCATGGCACTGAATTAATTTCACAGCATTCCAAAAAGGTAAAAAACTATACAAAGTAGTAAAAATTGAAGAGCGCTTTACAACAGTTGGGTGCACGCACACATGTGCGGAACAGGAACGTACCATGCGCGCATACGCGCACGATGCGCGGTTGTTGGCTCAAAAACCCGCGCACCTGCTAAACGGCGCATTTATTGAATTGGTCGGCCTCCCAACCACTTATGGATCAGCTCCCAAGCCGATTTGACCCTCAAATCTGAGCTAAATCTGCATGGTAGGCTGGTCAAAGACCTAATAAAGCCCTAAAGAGCCTCTTTTCACACTACAAAGGAGTTACACAATAACCCAATGCAATGCTCTAAAAATCCATGAAGAAACCTCATTTTCTCAAGGAATTTCATGTAATGTTATGCTGCCTAGATTGTTTTAAGGACTCAATCCTTGACAAGACCACTTTGGCACCATTTCATTGAGAAATCCACCTCTCCATTGAGTGGGTTTGCAAAGGAGTTCTTTCATCACCATTTTTATTTTTTCTTGTTGTAAGGAGAGCAAGTTTTTGAGGGTCCAAGAGCCTTCCTTTGGAGGAAGAAGGGACTCATAGTCCCCTTTCTTCATTGTGCTTTGATTTCATCAATAGATCAACCTAAAAACATTGGTGATATTGGTCTTTTTGTGTTTTGTTATATCTATATCCATATGCTTATAATTTTAGTTTGTATTAGTTTAATTCTTGCTTATAGTTTTGTTTTTATTTCTCTAACCCTTTCCTCTACAGCTATCATGCTCAACAAGACCCAACTGGGCATGTAAGCACCTCTTATTTGCTCACCAAGGTGACGAAAAGGGTGCAAACAGATTGGCGACCATACTGGGGAGAAGGTATCAATTCCTACCTCTTTTGGGTTTATTTTTCTCTTCTTTTAGTTTTCTTAACTTGCAGGTGCACAAACCGGCCTCTGCCGACCTGCTAACCAGTCAATTCACAGGAGAATTGAGAGAAATCCATACGGATTTTATTTCTCGGTCATTTGTCACAGGTGCATGGGTATTCCACCCCACAGACGCGCATCGTGCACGCCTGCGCTTTCGTAACATCTTTTCTCTGCGCACATGTGCTTTTTGACTCATTTCTTATCGCGCGCCTGCGCTCTGTGCGCGCCTGTCTACACTAGGGGCCGTGCATTTTGAACAAAATTTCACTTTGTAAGTTCTTTGTATGTGGGGAAGGCCATCTTCCTTCTTAAATATGATGTCAAAAATGTTGTAAAGCCACATTACACTTAGTCCCCTCATCATATAAAGGGGTTAGTCGAGCACATAAAGGCACTTAAGAGGATAAAAATCAATTTCCCTTCTTTGCTTTTTGCCACATGGATGGCTTGTTTTGACTTACAAACATAAGTGGACAATCATATTTAATCACATCTTAACTCACATTTGGGACTCGAAGTTGAAGTAACAATCGTTGAGTATGCTCTTCTCTCGCACCTCCAAGCGATCTTGAGAAACAGAAAAGGATTGTGAAAACAATCTCATCTCCCTTAACAAAAGTTTTAAAACCTTTAGGAGAGGACAATGGCCCTTTTTGGGACCCCTCCTAGTTTCATTTTTTCAAACACATTTAAAACTTGTAACGGGCCCATACATGCCCACATGCTACAAAGATAGAATAGTGGTTGAAATTTTTCTTTCTTAGATCAAAAAACTAGTAGAGTTTAAAGGTTTGTAACGGGCCCATACATGCCCACATGTTCAATCTAGGATAGTTTCATGCTTTTCTAGATTACCTCACAAATAGGGAGTTAAAGGATAGTAACGGACCCACATGTCCACATGATAGCTTCCTAGGTCTTTTGAATTCCGCAAGGTCGTACCAAAGACATCTAGCTAATTAGGTAATCAAACTCTTGTAAAGGACCAAGCGAAGTCCACATGCAGCAAGGTGACATCTAATTAACTAAAAATTGGCACACTTTTCACTCACACACAAAAGTCACTTCTCACTCACATATCTTCTTCTCGAAACGTGGAGGTCCAAGTAAGTTTCCTCCAAAGGGATTCTGAAAATACCCCATCTTTTCTTGACAGGACTATCCACTCCCATTGTTAATCAAACGAGGTTGGTTTTCACCCCCAGGGTCATAAAACAACTTCATCTAAAATATTTCTAAAAACTCACTAAGTTTTCCTCCACAGGAGATGCCAAAATAAATTTTTAGTCTAGGTAGGATTT
>SNQJ01S0058004.1:69913-86197 GCA_010110895.2 Picea sitchensis | reverse complement strand
AATCCCTAAAGAGCCTCTTTTCACACTACAAAGGAGTTACACAATAACCCAATGCAATGCTATAAAAAGCCATGAAGAAACCTCATTTTCTCAAGGAATTTCATGTAATGTTATGCTTCCTAGATTGTTTTAAGGAATCAATCCTTGACAAGACCACTTTGGCACCATTTCATTGAGCAATCCACCTCTCCATTGAGTGGGTTTGCAAAGGAGTTCTTTCATCACCATTTTTATTTTTTCTTGTTGTAAGGAGCGCAAGTTTGTGAGGGTCCAAGAGACTTCCTTTGGAGGAAGAAGGGACTCATAGTCCCATTTCTTCATTGTGCTTTGATTTCATCAATAGATCAGCCTAAAAACATTGGTGATATTGGTCTTTTTGTGTTTTGTTATCTCTATATCCATATGCTTATAATTTTAGTTTGTATTAGTTTAATTCTTGCTTATAGTTTTGTTTTTCTTTCTCTAACCCTTTCCTCTACAACTGTCATGCTCAGCAAGACCCAACTGGGCATGTAAGCACCTCTTATTTGTTCACCAAGGTGACGAAAAGGGTGCAAACAATATGTCCGAAGACCTGAAGGAGATCTCGATCGTTGATCGAGAGGAGGGCCACATGACCATTGATGTAAATTGAAAGGTCAAACACTTGAAGTGGAAGCAGGACCATTGATTGAGCAGGACAGGTGTATATAGATCATCAGCTCCAAAATATTGAAGTACGAAAGAAAGCAGGGTTTGAGATTTCAAAACCCTGAAGTCCAGAATCACAAATAGATCACATCCGTGGATTTAGGAGGGTCAAATATGGTCCATGGATTTGGAAAGGTATGATCTGAACCATCATCTCATTCAATACTATCAAGATCATGAGATCGATGGTCATCTCACATTGCAGGGATAGAAACTGCTCGATCTTTACGATATCGAGGGCAAGCTACAATCGAGACCACGGTTTTAGAGAAAAGACACGTGGAAGCTCAGGGTGAATTATGGGGTGAAAAGCGGTTTGACCCCAAACCACTCTTGAGTGCACCCGTAATCGCGTGTAGGCATGAGGTCATCACCCAAGGTCACATCTGAGGAGGGTCCAAGAGAAAAGGCACTAACGTTGACTCTGATATTTCACAGAATGTGAAAGGGAAGGTCGTGGGTATCGTCAATATTGCGTGGGGAGTTGAGAGGACCCGTGGTTAATATAGAACAAGACCAGTAAGGTTTCAGAGGGTCATTCGACTCCAGAATTGAAGTTCTTGACTAGGAGGTCATGCAGTCCTTAGGAGAGAAGGGGGTCTACACCAAGTGGTATCAGAGCTAAAGTCTTGCTTTCAAGAAACAAGCAAAGGAGAGGAGACAAAATAACTCGAAAATGTACTCTGTGTGTGACAGATAGTCAACACAATTCCACTGAGGAGATGAGTGGAACCACCTTTATCCAATCAGGTTGTAGAAGGGGAAATGAGAGAAATTTGTGCAATATTAGAGGCGATGGAGGTAGCGTGGATACGATCACTTGATGTTGGAGACATTAGCGATGCAGAGAGTGAAGAAGTAGAAGTCGAATAAGTTGTAGGAGAGGATGTTGTCGAAGAACATTTGTTGAGAGGAGTTGTTATATTGGGAGCCACATCCAAGATAGAGGTCCCAATGCATGAAGGCAATTTATATGTTGAAGAGCTGCTAGATTGGATAAGATCCGTGGACAAAAATTTTGACGATGAAGATTTCGATGAAGAGAAAAGGGTAAAACATGTTGTCACTAGGATAAAAGGACATGCAACACCATGGTGGGATGAACTGCAGGCTAAGAGGAGAAGCAAAGGAAAACAGAAGATAGAGAATTGGGACAAAATGGTACCCAAGTTGAAGGCTAAGTTCATTCCCAAAGATTATCATATCAATATAAATGGTAGCCAAGCTGAAGGCTAAGTTTAGGAATTTGAAGAACCTGAGATAGAAGGGTATGACAGTTAAGGAGTACACAAAGGAGTTCTATAGGCTGAACATCAGAACTGGACAAAGGGAGAAAGATGAAGAAAAAGTTTCCAGATATATAAATGGCATGAGGTATGAAATCCAGGATGAGCTCAACATGATGTCAGTAAGGACACTGGAGGATTCTTATCAGTTTGCACTGAAGGAAGAGGATAATTTGGCCAGAAAATAAAACCAGCGAGGAAGAGGTAAAATCCCAGCCCCAAACAAAGGCAAGGGAGTTACCCATGAAAAGGAACATAAGTCTAAGGATGAGACCGAGACACCACATAGTCACTCAGAAAGAGGAGGAAGTTCTCGAGGAAGACAAGGTGGTGGAAGAAGTTCCTATAGAGGAAGAGGGAGAAGCAGAGGAGGAGAAGTAAGATGCTATGCCTGTGGAAAGATAGGGCACATGTCTTGGGAATGTCCCGAGAAAAATAAATGAGGAGGTGAAGCTCACATTTCAGAATCACAGAGAAGGAATGTTGAAGCAGAAGAAGCAAAGGATGGAACATCCCTGAATTTGAGAAAGGTTCTCTTAAAACCAGAGGTAGAAGTTGAAAAGACAGTGTAGAGGACTAGTCTCTTCAAGTCAGCTTGCAAGACTAAAGACAAAGTATGCAAGGTGATAATTGACAGTGGGAGCACTGATAACTTAGTATCCACGGAGATGGTGGAGAAATTGGATTTGGAGACAACTGCACATCTGAATCCATACAAAGTATCATGGTTGCAGAAAGGACACCAACTAATGGTTTCTAAACAATGCTTGGTTCAATTTAATATAGGAGGATATAGAGATGAAATTATATGTGATGTAATTCCCATGGATGTATGCCATATTTTGTTGGGAAGACCATGGCAGTTTGACATGAATTTCATTCATGATGGGAGGAAGAATACATACACCTTGGAGAAGGATGGTAGAACACACATGTTGCTGCCAATAGAGGAGAAGAAAGTGAAAGAGGAAGTCAGGACAAGCATACTTCTCATGAGTGGGAAGGAACTCCTAAAAGAATTCAAGAAAGAACAGGAGATGCAGTTCATTGTGGTGACTTGATACCAAGAGAAAATATGCCAAACAAAGAAACATACCTATTGACACCTCGAGAGAATGAGGAAGTGAAGAACCAAGTCCAGGAATTGTTAGACAAGGGTTTGGTCAAAGAGATCTTGAGTCCATGTGTAGTACCAACTGTAATGAGTCCAAATAAGGATGGAGGATGGAGAATGTGTACAAACTCAAGATCCATTAACAAGATCACCATCAGGTATAGGTTTCCTTTACCAAGAATGGATGATTTAATGGACTATTTGAGTGGAGAAAATTTATTTTCTAAAATAGATTTGAAAAGTGGACACCACCATATTAGAATGAAAGAAGGTGATGAGTGGAAGACAACCTTTAAGACAAATGAAGGTTTCTATGAGTGGCTTGTTATGCCATTTGGATTAACAAATTCCCCGAGTACTTTTATGATGTTGATGAATTCATTTGCAAGTTTTTGGTTGTATATATGGATGATATATTGATATTTAGCAAGACTAAAGAGGAGCATTGAGGCACCTGACACTAGTGATGAGGAGACTACAGTAGGACAACTTGTTGATAAATCTGAAGAAGTCCTCTTTTATGAAGATAGAACTCATTTACATGGGTTTTGTGATATATTCAAATGAGCTGAAGATGGATCCAGAGAAGGTGAAAGCAATCAAAGAATGGTTGTCACCAAAGAGTATGTTTAAGATACAGAGCTTCCATGGATTAACAAGTTTCTATAGGAAGCTCATCTGAGACTTCAGTGGAATTTGTACACCAATGATGGATACAGTGAAGAAGAAGAAAAAGTCTTTTAAATGGACAGAGGAGGTCAAGAGGAGCTTCAATATACTAAAGGAGAAAATAACAGAATGACCAATTCTGGTCTTGCCAAATTTTGAAAAGACATTTCAGGTGAGATGTGATACAAGTGGAGTTGAAATTGGAGTAGTTTTGAGTCAGGATAATAGACCTGTTTCCTATTTCAGTGAGAAGTTGAATGAGACCAAGAGAAAATACTCCACATATGATAAGGATTTTTATTCCATAATTCAAGCCTTGAAGAAATGGAGACATTACCTTGTCCCATAGGAATTTGTCTTGTATAGCAATAACCAGGCTTTACAATTCATAACCAGACAGGAAAAATTGAATCAAAGACATGAAAAATGGGTTGAGCTTATGCAGAATTTTACTTTTGTCATAAAACATATTGTTGGGAATGATAGCAAATTTGTTGATGCATTAAGAAGGATATGTTTGATTCTGCAGGAATTTCAGGTGAAGACCTTGGGGTTTGAACACCTTAAGGATATGTATTGTGATGATCTAGATCTCAAGGAAGCATACGAAGCATGTGAGAATCCTATGTTAGGAGAAAGAATCTAGTGGATAGAGTATATGATTCAAGAGGGATTCCTATTCAAAGGCAATCAATTGTGCATACCAAAATGCTCAATGAGGGATAACCTTTTGAAGGAAAAGCATAGTGGAGGATTGGCTGGACATTTCGGCCATGATAAAACATTTGCACAGTTGAGAAGTTCATACTATTGGCCAAGTATGAGAAAAAAAGTGATAAATTTTGTGAACAGATGTAGAATCTGCCAACATGCAAAAGGAAAAAGACAAAATACTGGATTGTATCAAATATTTCAAGTACTAGAGATGCATTGGGATGCAATAAGCATGGATTTTGTGTTGGGACTTCCAAGAACGCAAAGAGGATTTGAGTCCATATTTTTGGTGGTAGATAGATTTTCAAAGATGGCACACTTTATCCCATTCCAGAAGACCATTGATGCAACACATGTTGCAAATCTATTTTTCAATAAAGTTGTGAGACTTCACGGACTACCCAGAAGCATTTTCTCGGACATGGACACTAAATTTATTGGTCTCTTTTGGAGAGCGTTGTGGAAGAAATTGGGGATATATTTGTCCTTCAGCTCAGTGTATCACCCTCAGACAGATGGGCAGACTGAGGTGGTAAATAGAAGTTTGGGAAACTTAATGAGGAGTCTGGTCATTGAGCATCATAATCAATGGGCTCTGATTCCACCACAAGCAGAATTTTCATACAATGACTAACCAAATAAGAGCACTAGAAGGAGCCCATTCCAAATATTGTATGGAATGCAACCTTAGGGAGTATCTAAGTTGAGATACTTGGGACAAATTGATATCAGGAGCATTGGACAAGAATATTTTGTTGCAGAAATGCAGAAGCTTCATAGCCACATTAGAGGATAGTTGTAGAATTCTAACCAAGAGTACAAGCGCACAACTGACCAACATCGCAGAGAACTTCAATTCGAAGTAGGAGATCATGTTTTGGCACATCTCAAGAAAGAAAGGTTCCTTAGGGGAACATATAACAAGTTAAAGATGAAGAATATAGGACCATGTAATATCTTGAGGAATTTTGATGCAAACGCCTATGAGATTGAGCTACCAGATGATGTGGGCATATCGCCCATATTCAACATTTCAGACCTGTACCCTTATAGGAATGATGACACAGAGGGATCATAAGATTAAGAGAAGATTCAATGGGTGAAACAAATTCCTATAGAAGAAAAACCATAGATGGAGAAGATCGTTATTCAGAGGATTGGAAAAAAAGACCAGGAGGAAGACCTATTTTGAATATATGGTCAAGTGGAAAGGACACCCAATAGAATATGCCAGTTGGGAAAATGAAGTTTATATCTAGAAGCATGGAAATTCAGTGTAGGAGCTCATGGACATGAGTCCATGAATTTTTGTGAAGGGGAGTATGATGCAAGAGCATCATTAGTGAGCACGTGGAGTAGGATCACTCAGTGCCTAGGAATATTTTTGGAATCTCAACATTGGCACTCACAGTGAATATTTTGAAGCATGCCTGAACTTAGCGTCGAGAAATATTTTGAAGCACGCTTGAATGATCGGGAGAAAAGTGAGAGTTTCCACTCCTTCTCTAGAATATGACTGAACTAATATAGTCATTAGGTTAGGTTTTGGAGTAGAAAAGTAGTCGGGGGGAACCCTAAGGACCCTCTAAGATAAATAGAGATTTTGTACACCCAAATGAGGCTGTTGCAAGTTAGAAGGATATTTCTGAATTTCAGTTGTTGTTTTGATTATAGTTGTAGCCACTTTTACTTTTGAATGAAGATAACAAAGGAAAATTGACCCAATGATTGGTGTGGACATTGTTTGCAATTCCTGGTTATTGTTTTTTCATGAATGAATGAATTTCGTTATGAGAGATGAAACTGTGAATGTTAGTATAAGTTTCAATTGTTTATGTTATGTCGTATTAGTACAAGGTGTGCACACACAATGCAGGGAGTGCATTGAAAGGATCTGTTTTGGTTTTGAATCTCAAAAGAGATAGCACAAAACTTTCCCCTTTGCAAGGAGTGCAAAGTGACTACTACAAGGCGTTCATAGTCATCTGCAAGAAATCAAACCTTGCATAATAATCTATTGCAAGGTGTGCATCGAGAAAGAGGAGAATGCCAGGAAGGAGACAAGAATTTATTTTCAAGAAATCCTTCGGATCTGAGTTATCGAAAATCCCTGAAACGCAAGGAGTGCATGGAAATTTGAAACCCTCATGAAGACCAAGCTCAGGAGAGACAAAAAATTTTAGAAGTGTAGTCGAGGTTCAAGAGACGGTCTCACAGGAGGTTCAAAAGTGAATACCTTTGAAGACTTAGAAAATCTTCTAAGTCTGAAGAAATCAGAAGCTCGAGAGGAGGAGCGATAGTGTTCGTTGGATCACAATGCAAATGATTAATAGTCATCTAAGAAGAACAAGGTGCATGAGATTTAACACTTGGCACACACAGGAGAGAGAACTCATCGAGGTTTGAGACTTGATATTTCTGAAGCATGAAGAGCCGAAAAGTCGAAGTGAAATCTCAGTCGTTCAATCATCCAAAGCAAACCTGAGTCGTCAGATCATCTGAAGAGAAGCTCAGGCATCAGATCGATCAAGCAAATATGAGTCGTCAAATATCGTGAGTTCAGGAGGAAGTAAGTTGAAACTTGAGATTCTCAAAGCGCGAAGAACTGGAGAACCGAAGTGAATCTGGACCGACAGATCTATAGGAGATGTGGAGTGAATCCATGGACTCTGGGTAAAGTGTTGAAGTGATTCGTAGGTGTCAGATCTAAGAGAGACATGGCATAAATCCATGTACTCCGGGTAAAGTCCCAAAGTAATCCTCAATCATCATATCAAGAGGACACGCGTCAGTGGATCACAGACTTCGGATAAAATCCATTTGGAAAAGGGAAAAGTTTGAGATTTGAGATCTCATAAATTCGAAGACCCAAAGGAGATATCGACCGTTGATCGAGAGGAGGGCCACAAGACTGTTGATATGAGTTGAAAGGTCAAACACCTGAAGTGGTAGCAGGACTGTTGATTGAGCAAGACAGGTGTCTACAGATCATTAGCTCTGGAAGATTGAACTATGGAAGAAAGCATGGTTTGAGATTTCAAAACCCTGAAGTCCAGAATCGCGAATAGATCACATCCGTGGATTTAGGAGGGGAAGATATGGTCTGTGGATTGGGAAAGGGCTGATATGAACCATCAACTCAGTTAGAACCATTAATATCATGAGATCGACGGTCATCTCGCATTGCGGGGATAGAAACTGCTCGATATTTATGAGATTGAGGGCAGGTCGCTTTCAAGACCACAGTTTTAGAGAAAAGACACGTGGAGGCTCAAGGTTAATTGTGGGGAAAAAAGAGGTTTGACCCCAAACCACTCTTGAGTGCACCCACAATCATGTGTAGGCATGATTTCATCTCCCAAGGTCACATCTGAGGAGGGGCCAAGATAAAAGGCTATAACGCCAACTTTGAAATTTCACAGAACATGAAAGGGAAGGTCGCAGGTATCATGAGGCCTGTGCAGAAAGCCGAGAGGACCTGTAGTTAATATAGAACAAGACCAACAAGGTTTTAGAGGGTCATTTGACTCCATAATTGAAGATCCTGACTGGGAGGTCATGCAGCCCTTAGGAGAGAAGGGGGTATGCACAATTTTGTCATGCACCCTATTGATCAAGAACTTAGTACACCTCAGAACTTCTCCAGTGGTGTCAAACACTGGTAAGTCCCTGAGGTTCATGATGGTTGAGTTGAAAAAATAAATAAACTCAGGCTTTGGCACAAACTGCATGCCTCCCAACTCGTTTGGAGAGACACTCCAGAATGGATCTATATTCATCTGGGGAAACAAGACTTTCTCTGTTAATTCAATATCGAGGAGCTTGACCTGCTCCACCTTCCCCTTGAGATCACCCATGACCTCAACTCGGGGGTTGCAGGGCTCATCTCATACTGCATCCTTGGAAACGGTGCTTCAGCTTCCTATAGCTCTCGGCATTGTGATTCTGAACTATCATCAAATTCCATAGGTGAAACAAGTATTGGGGATGACAACAAAGGGTCGAGGGATTACACAGTCTTGTTCACTTTGTAGAATTCATAAATGTCAAAGTTCTTTCTGGGAAACAATGCATCCTACAGTGAGTACTCGAAGCCTTATACTCGGGCTTAGCTGGAAATTTCAGTAATAACTTTTGTTCATCATTACCCTATAGATGCAACTTGGATTTGAGTTTTCCGATGGGACTGTTTAACGGGGTAAATACTATTGATTGATTATGGAATTTACTGTGTAGGTTGGACAGGGATGTCGTCGATTTTAGACCTTACCGTTTGTCGGATGAGAATCTCGATGCAATATTGATGGAATATTTTCATATTGTGGCTTTATGTCTTAATTGAATTCAGACGAGGTATCGTAGTAGTAATAAAGGATGTGACTAGATTGGGTTCGTGTGGCACATGGACTCAGATTGCATTCAGATTCACTCTCCCTCCGACCACAAAGGGGTCCCTGTCATATTAATGACTATCATTAATAGGTTATTGACGATTCTAATCCTACGTTGTTGAGTAAGCAATTATGCATCAAACAACACTTAAACAAAAAAAGAAATGAACTACATGTCGCAGCGCAACACTACACATGTCGACTTTATTAACAAAATTTACAAAAATTGTAGAAAACTCAAATCTAACTACTATACATGCTCCTTCATAACAGAGAAACATTCCTTTAGCCCAGTTCTGAGACATATAGGTTTTCAGGTGAGTGCCATTCACCCATCTTGGCCGCAACATACCACCCAGTTATGCAAGTCTGATTGCTCCAGAAGGTCGGATCTTCGCAACTATAAATGTTCCCATCCAATGCATGTGCAACTTCCCTAGACGCTTCTGGTACCGAATGTCATAGAGTAGGACCTTGTCTCCTTGTGAAAATACTTTATTCTTAATGTGTCTGTCATGCCAAGATTTATACATTTCTTTCTCAACTGATTCATGGAATTCTGCTAAAAAATTGGTCTCTTCAAGTTCTTGTAACTCCATGAGTCTCTGTGCAATTGATTCATCATCTGACATGTGTGTGATCTGTGCAATGTACAAACTTGGAGTAATGAATTCTGCATGCACCACAGTCTCTTTCCCATAAAATAGCTGAAATGGAGTGAACTTGTGGAGTTTCTCTATGATTGTCCTCTAAGCCCATAAAATTGTTGGAACTTTGTAATCCCAATCTTCCCTGTTTGTGCAACAAACCTTCATTAACCCTCTCTCTAGAATCTTACTAAACGCTTCTACTATTTTGTTGGCTTGCGGGTGGTAGGGGCTACTTTTATGATGTTGGATCAAGAACAATGTTGTAAGCATTTATATGGTACTACTGATAAAATGAGCTCCCTAAGCACTGGTCAAACTCCTAGGACATCCAAATCAAGTGATAATATATTAAAAAATGAACCTAATAGCAGTATCGGTCGAACAATCTTGAACAACTATTGCCTCATCCCAACGTGTAAGGTAGTCAGTTGTTGTAATAATGTACCTAGCCTTTGAATGCTTAGTTGTGGGGTTGATCGGCCTAATGAAGTAAACTACCCACTTCTCAAATGATTTTAAATCTCAAACCTGTTGAAGTGGTAATTCATCTCATCGTGATGTCTTACCCAGTATTTGACACACATCGCATGATCTAGCATATGCCTTTTCATCCTTGAAGAGCATGGACCACCATAGTCCATCTTGGAGGACTTTTTGCACAGTGGCCTTTCCTCCCACATGACCTCCTGCAACTCCACTGTGGCACTTCTACCATATATCATGTCTTTCATGATCCAAGACACATCTCTTGAGGATACTATCTCATCCCAATTTATAAAATTTCCCTGAAATCAATTGATAGTCCGCTTCTCTAACCACCATATGGTGTTTTTGGGTTGCGAAATATGTTTCTGGGCAGGCTCCTGTACCTAAGAATATTGTTATCTCTTCCAAGTATTCTAGTATGGCCTCAACCCGAAATAGGTCTGCATCTGGGAGCTGATCATCATCTGCTCCGCCAATTTCCCCTAACTCTAATCTATACAGGTGATCAGGCCCTATGTTACATCTTCCAGTTTAATGATCATTTCAAAAGAAAATTCCTGAAATAGTAGCAACCATCTACAAATTCTCCCTTCCAACATAGGTTTGTTAACTATATATTTTAATGCAGAATGATCAGTAAAGAACTTAAAATGAGAACCTAACAAATAATTTCTAAACTTTTGCAAAGCGTAAATCATAGCTAAACCCTCCCTTTCTTTCATTGTATAGTTGCGCTCATCTTGTGACAACTTCCTGCTCACAAAATAGATAGGATGATCCATGGATCCATATCTTGGTTGCACTAAGATAGCTACCAAGGAAATACCTGAAGCATGTACGTGGACGTGAAATTTTTTGTCCCAATTTGGAAATATCAAAATAGGGGTTCTACTGAGCTTCTCCTTTAGGGTCTTGAATGCTTTATCACATTCTGGTGTCAATTAGAACACTTCAGCCTTCTTTAGTAGATTTTCCAGCGGTACAGTGATATTTGCATATCTTATAATGAACCTGTGGTAGTACCACGTGTTCCCCAGCGTGGAGCGCAACTACTTATCACTTGTAGGTGGCAAAAAATTCACAATAACCATAAATTTATTTGGGTCTACCAGTACTCCCTCTCGGCATACTATGTGGCCCAACAAATTTCAATGTGGCACAAAGAAGATACACTTTCGGAGGTTCAAGGATATCTGCAATTCTCTACATCTGTCAAACATCAGACATAGTAGAACTATATGTTCCTTGAGCAAGCTATATACCATCCAATCATCCATATAAACTTTTATAAACTTGTGAATAAATTCTCGGAAAGTTGCTATTATAATCCTAGAGAAAACTGCAGGGGCGTTCTTTAGGCCGAATGCCATCACATTGTATGCAAATGACCTCCATTATTTTATGAATGTGGTCTTCTTTTTGTTCTCTTCAGCAATCCTAACTTGGTGATACCCTAAAAATACATCTATAAATGAGTAAGATTATTTCCCCACAACTTGTTCTAGCACCTCATCAGTAAAAGGTGTTGGAAAAGTGTCATGCAAACAGGTAAAGTTAAGGATTTTGTAGTCTACACAGACCCTAATGTCCTATGTGACTTTCTTTCTCTGGATGACTACTGGGCTGACCCATTATGCTTCTTCCACCACAAAAATAAGTCCAGCTTCCAGCATCTTGTCTATTTCCCTATTAACCTTCTCTTTCACTCTAGGGTTAAGGCGGTATGGTCTATGCCTCACAGGTTTAGATCTTGTTTTTAATTCAAGTTTCATCTCTCCCATAACTCCTTTAATCCCTTTTAACTCTGGAAATGTATTTGGGAACAAATCCTCATATTCTCGCAACAAACTATGTATTTATTGACTAGTTTTCTCATCCCAGTAATCTCTCACCATAGCTATATTAGGTTTCTTTGTGGTCCCTATATTGACTTTCCGCAACTTCAATGGGTGATTATAAGAACCATCATTTTGACTAGGTATGATGTTCTGTATTTCTTTGTTCCCTTATGTCTCTTTAATGGATAAGTTCCCCAATTCTTCTAACTTATATGGGATTTCTAAATCCCTCTCAATCTTATAGCATTCTATAAGTGTCTTGTCCAAGTTTAGGTGAATATTAGTCTGAAGTTCTTGGCTATTCTTTTCACATACCACTAGGTCTAATTTTTGTTTACTATTTTCTGTAAAAAGGAATTCTTCAATTATTTGCAGGACTACTTCAAGCTCAGGTTACTTACTTGTAAATAATGAGAAGTCCTTGCAAAAGTGATCTTCCAATGCTTGCCAGTCACTAGTATGTATTTTGGTTTCTTCATGCATGAACCAAGATTTCGGGATTGGACCTAGTGAGTGGGGAAATAATTGAACCCAGAAGAGAGATGGTATTTCTGTAACTTTCCACTGTGTCACGCATTTCTCAATATGTTCTTTAGGATCAGACTCTTCGTTGAATAGTTGTGCAACTTGGAAATCCATATGCATCTCTAATTATAGCTACTCCTTATCTTGAAATCTATATTTGATAACATGCTTCACATCGTCCCAATTTTCGAGTAAGTTTTTGTGATTGGCCCACCATTTGCAAGGGGTGTCTCATAGGGATAAATCTAGTACTAAGATACTTTGATCCTATACTACCTTCTCTTCGATTCTAAGAAGAAAACTATCAATTCCTGAGGTACCATCATATCTTGTATGTTCTCTGACCTCGGTTCCAACCCATCTAGTTTCCCTGACAATTGTGCATCTTCTTGAAAATATTTTGTATGACTCTTGTTGCCAACTGTCAAATGCTAGTTCTGAATCTTCATCTATTGATTGTATACTCCTCCAAATTATTGATCCATCAGTAGTAGGATTTATGTAATCTTCTCTTGTTCTTGTTGTTATGGTGTACAATTGATCCAAGTCTTCTCCCTCCATATTTTTATTCGTTGGCTTCGTATATCATGGGCCTATATATGGATACAAGGTTTGAACCACTTTTATTCCATCTTCCTCAAATGTCATAGTGTATTTCTTTATGTCAATCACTACATAGTTGTCATAGGCCCGATCAATACCAAGTAGTGCAGGGTAAGGGTCCTTATCCCCCATGATCTCAATCACCTCAAAATCATCTACAGTCTTTACTCCCGCAACATCTATTTCCACATTCTCCAGTCTTCCTATTGGGAAAATACAATATTGATTGGCCATTCTTAGCTAGATTGGGGAGTATGTCAACTGGGGTTTTACAAAGAATTCCCAAGTCTTTTTAGGCAGTATGTTAACATCAAATCCTATATCTAACATAACATCCTTAATATCAAACTCGTCTAGTTGGGCTACTAGTCTAAACTCTTTTCCAGTTTGTACTTTCCTTCTATGCACTCTCAGAGTACTCTTCTTAGGAAAATTAGTCCTTATTCTTTCTTCTATGGGTTCTTCATTCCCTAAAACTAGGTATAGAGCGTTGTGAAAAAATTCTATTAACTGGTCATTCCCAAGGATATCAGAAAATAACTAGAACCAAAGGTCGACTAAATTTTGTGGTTGCTCAGATTGTCTCAGTGTGACTATAGGGTTTCTAGGTGACAGGGGTGAAGTAGGGACTTGCGAAATCTTCAGGTAAAAAATAGGTTGAGGGGGTTTCTCTTACATCTCAGGGCTAGGGATATTCTGAAATACTTCTATAGAATTTTTAAAGAACAACTTATGTTTCATAGGATCATACACGTCTTCCTTAGGTGCTTCTTTCTGGATCTGAGTTAAATTATCAACATTTGATCCAGTATTTTCCTCTCCTCAAGTGACGATATTAAGGTTGGGAAATTGTCCTCTAATACCTCTCCTGATATCTAAACTAATGAGGTGTGTTCCTCATTGATGTACACGATCTTCCCATTTTGCAATTATTTCTGGGAAATCTTCAGTTGCATGCCCATTGGTTCTACAATGATAGCACCATGGCCACCTAGGATGAGGACATTCTCTAGCGATATGGCCTTACTCACCACAGTTGTAGCATCTACTTGGTCATCTTCCCATATTTCTTCCTCCTCTGAAGTCTCCTCCAGCTCCACCTCCTTGACCTCTTCCTGGTCCCTGTGGGGTTTCATCCACCCTGAATTTTGTTCGATCCAACCTGTCTTGAAGTGCATCCAACATTCTATATTGATTAGTAGTGTGTGTGGTAGATGCGCAAAACTCACAGTGTACAATATTTGGTACTGTTGAATACTTATGAATAATGGGGAACTGTCTCAGCCCATGCCCATGGATTCGAAAAATCTCACAATACTCAACTACTGGTGCTTCTTGGATACCTGGAAAAGAATTATATGGGGTGGGGTTATGGAATGGTAAATTTGCAGATACTTGTGCAACTCTCCCCATGGGTCCTACTGAGGGTCCCATCAAATTATGAAGCAGTCCCATTCCCCTCATTCGTGGACATTCGTTCACCAGATGTCCTTCTATGTGATGCAGGAGCATCGTCGGCAAGCAAGCAAGCGCAAAAGTGGAGGACAGCTGGATATGCACCAGCGCATATTTTGAGAATGTTTTGAATTTGAAAGGATGAAACATTAATGTATTATCTGAAAAGATTTTTTTGCATTTATGTTTTGGAGATTGTAACGCAAATCATGAGAGGTTTCTCTCATTTTTTTGTTAGGGGAATTTATTGTAATAAATGTAAAGTAGTTGTATACTTTATTTTGATTTGATAGAATAGAGTTGTAGGAGGGAAAACTCTAAAAATCTCCCTTGTATGTATTGTATTGTAAGATCATTATTCTCATTGTAAGAATTAGAGTTGTAGAGAAAGAGAATAGGAGAACATAGAAGAAGATATATGGTAGAATATTGTAGAAGTAGATAGTTGTTTCTATCAAACTCATGTATAGAAGCACTTGAGTTAATATATGAGAAGGATTTAATTCAATTTCATGGTGTTGTGGTGAATATTGTTTTCATCTATTGAATGGTATGTTTACAGTTTTCTTATATGCTATGTTATGCATTTGTTTCAATGCTTTATGTATATGTGATTTCATATTGAATGTATGAAGTCTTGGAGAGGGAGAGTATGAGTATCAATTGTTTCTCGACCTGAGAATTCCTTCAAGGAGTGCAGTGAAATTCTGCAAAGTGTGCATTGATAGGTTATGAGTCTTACCTCAGACAAGATCAGGAGAGATAGCGTTGTTTTCATACCAGCAGAAGTCAAAGTATAGCACAATGTCGTTCAAGGTGTGTGCAGGTTGGTTGAAGTCTTAGACTTTTCCAACCCAGTGAGTGGTTGAATAACTTCTATCACAAGGAGTGCGCAGAACTGGGGAAGTTTAGATAATCAGTGATGGTCATGAATGGCGCAAGGAGTGCGTGTAATAATTCTTTTCAACCCTTGCGTTTGCAGACGAGAATCAAGATCAGGAAAGATACAGACTTCGAAGAGTTCGAAGGGAAGATGAGGGTTGAATTCACCTCATAGAAATTAAGTTTAGAAGGGGGCGCAGACTTATTTGGTCAGGAGCATCGAGAACTTGAATTGACAGTTGAAATTCTCAGAGGGAGAACTATCAATTTCCCGTGGACTGTTGGATCTCGCAGATCAGTGGAATATTTAAGGAGAGATTCCTTAAGCATTTGAAAGCTTGGGAGGGAGAATAGTCGTCAGATCTGGATCAACAAGAGTTGTTGGTCTCGTGATTGAATTTCATCATTTCAGAATTAGAGAGTGTGGAGAAAGTTGTGACGAGAAGGCAAGAATCGCGAAATCTCGACAGGATTTGGACCGTCAGATCATGGAAGGATCTGGACCGTCGATCTACAGTAAAGAAGTCGTGAGTTTGGACTTCAGGGGAAAGGAGGAGCCCTGTATCGTGAAATCCTGAGTCACAAATTTCTGACGCACTCAAAGGTTGGACCCTAGGTTGTGGTAGAGGGTCATATTAGAAGGACTTGAGGGAGGAGCTAGAAATCTGTTAGCCCATTTCTGGGTTTCGAAATTTGAAGGAGTTGGGGAACTCAACAACAGGAATCACGAAGTCGCGAAAACCAACGTGCCCTTTTCAGGAAAAGCTTGTGGTCACATCGGTTGATCACTTGGGTAAGAGTTCACGCCTAGTGCTTGTTCGCATAGGCATAACTCTTAATAAGGACCTGTGGTTACAAGTGGTCGAAGATTCTAGCTGGGAATCAAAGAGCCATTTCAACTCAAGGGAGATTAAGAATGATCCTTAGACTCGGAGGTCAAAAAGAACCTACTGAGGTCGAGGTGTTGCGTCAGGTGGTATC
>SNQJ01S0058004.1:55546-69760 GCA_010110895.2 Picea sitchensis | reverse complement strand
TGTGCTCAATTAGATGTTATGGAGATAGCACAGAAATGGGCAGCTGAAGCTGGAGGTGTCAGTGAATCCGAAAATGAGAATGAAGGAAGACTCGATGAAGAAGAAGTTGTAGTCGAAGATGTTGCAAAATAATGTCTATTCAGAGATGTTGCAAGAATAGGGGCCAGAGCAAAAATGGACATCCCGATGTATGAAGGAAACTTAGACGTTGAGGAGATACTATATTGTCTTAGAGCTCTGGATAAATACTTCGATTATGAAGATATCGAAGAAGATAAGAAGGTAAAACATGTTGTCACTAGACTGAAAGGACATGCAGAACTGTGGTGGGATGAACTACAGGCTGACAGGAATTGCAAAGGCAAGCAAATAATCAAAATCTAGGATAGGATGGTTGAAAGATGAAAGCCAATTTTATACCCAGAGACTATCAAATTAATTTGTTTCAAAGGACGTAGAATTTGAGACAGAAGGGGATGACAATGAAGTAATACACTGAAGAGTTTTACTGACTGAACATTAGGGCAGGTCATCGCGAGAGTGATGATGAAAAGGTTGGCATATACATGAATGGTCTGAGCTATGACATTCAAGATGAGATGAGCATGGTGACAATCAGAAATCTGGAAGATGCTTATCAGATTGCTCTGAAGGCAAAAGAAAAATTGGCCTGAAAGCAAGGTCAAAGGGGAAGAGGTAGAAGTCAGAGTAGAGGTAAAGAAAATTCCCAAGACATAGTACACAAGCCCAAGGATGAAGAAAAGAAACCCCATAACCACCTAGAAAGAGGAGGAATTTCATAGGGAAGACAATATGTCGATAAGAACACTTTTTCGTGAGCAAGATGAAGAGGAAGAGACAGAGGAGGTGAAATAAAGTGTTTTGTCTATGGAAATATCGGACACAAATATTTTAAATGTCCTGATAGAAAAAGATATGGAGGAGGAAAATATCACGTTTCATAAGCAAAGAGGTGAAATGTTGAGGCAGAAGAGGCAGAAGGTGGAAGATCTTTAATGATGAGGAAAATTCTCTTGAAACCATAAAAAGAGATAGAGAATCCAGTCCAGAGGAACAGTTTTTTCAGAACTTCTTGAAAGACCAAAGATAGGGTATGCAAAGTGATAGTGGATAGTGGAAGCATAGATAATCTAGTATCCACAGAGATGGTGGAGAAGCTGGAATTGGAGACAGTTGCACATCCAAGGCCGTATAAAGTTTCGTGGTTGAAAAACGGAAATTAGGTAACAGTCACTAAAGAGTGTTTGGTTGAATTTAAGATAGGGGGATATAGAGATGAGATCTTATGTGATGTTATTCCCATGGATGTCTATCATCTTTTTTGGGGAGATCGTGGTAATATGACAGGAATGTTGTTCATGACGGAAGAAATAATACCTTCACCTTGGAGAAGAATGGTAGGACACATATGTTGCTTCTGATTGAAGACAAGAAGGTGAAAGAAGAAGCAAGCAACAATATACTTCTCATGAGTGGGAAGGAACTTCTGGATGAAGTCAAGAAAGAAGAAGATATGAAGTTTGATGTGGTGAGAAAACCTAGAGTCATTTTGACCAGTACCTCGATAGATGATCTACCAGAGGAAATTCAGGAAATGCTTGAGAATTTTGTTGATACAATGGTGGACGGTTTACCTTGTTCATTGCCACCCATAGGGAGTACAATCGATCACATTGATATTATACCAGGAGCAAGTTTTCCAAACAAAGCAGCGTATAGATTGACACCACAGGAGAATGAAGAGGTCAAGAAGCAAGCCCAAGATTTGATGGACAAAGGGTTGATAAGAGAAAGATTGAGTCCATGCATTGTACCAACAGTGTTAAGTCCAAAGAAGGATGGTGGATGGAGGATGTGTACAGACTCGAGGGATATAAACAAAATCACCATCAAGTATAGATTTCCTTTACCAAGGATGGATGACTTGATGGATTGATTGAGTGGAGAAATGTTTTTTCAAAGATTTATTTGAAAAGCAGATATCATCATATTAGAATGAGGGGAGGTGATGAATGGAAGATAGCATTCAAGATGAATGAAGGGTTGTATGAATGGCTTGTCATGTTGTTTGTTTTGACGAATGTACCAAGTACTTTTATGATATTAATGAATGAAGTCTTGAATAATTTCATTGGAAAGTTTGTAATTGTGTATCTTGATGATATACTAATCTTCAGTAAGACTGAGGAGGAACATTTGAGACATTTAACTCTAGTAATGAGGAGGTTGTAGTAAGAGAAGTTGATGATAAATATGAAGAAGTCATCTTTCATGAAGAAAGAACTCATTTATTTGGGTTTTGTGATCTCTTCGAATGAGTTGAAGATGGATCCGGAAAAGGTAAAGTCAATCAAAGAATGGCCATCACCAAGGAATATCTTTGAAGTCAGAAGCTTCCATGGACTATCCAGTTTTTACAGGAAGTTCATCAGAAATTTTAGTGGGATTAGCATACCAATGATGGACACAGTAAAGAAAAGACATAAATATTTTCATTGGATGGAGGAAGCAGAGAAAAGTTTTAAGTTGTTGAAGGAGAAGATAAATGAACAACTAGTTCTGGTTTTTCCAGATTTTAGTAAGACATTTCAAGTGAGATGTGACGCAAGTGGATTCATGATTTGAGCAGTCTTAAGTCAAACAATAGACTGACTGCATACTTCAGCGAGAAACTAAATGATGCCAAGATGAAATATTCCACGTATGATAAAGGTTTTATGCAATCATACAAGCACTGAAGCAATGGAGGCACTACTTGGTTCTGAAAGAGTTTGTCTTGTATAGTGATAACCATGCTTTACAATTCGTAACCAAATAGGAGAAATTGAACCAGAAACATACAAAATGGGTTGAATTTATGCATAACTTTACTTTTGTTATAAAGCACATTTTTGGAACTGCTAACAAGTTTGTTGATGCGTTGAGCAGGAAATGTTTGATTCTACAGGAGTTTCGTGTGAAGACCTTAGGTTTTGATAACCTTAAGGATATGTACAGAGATGCTTCATATTTCAGGGATGCTTATGAAGCATGTGAGAATCTTGTTCTAAGAGACAAAAGCCAATGGATTGAATACTTAATCCAGGATGGATTATTATTCAAAGGAAATTAATTGTGTATCCCAAAGAGTTCTATGAGAGAGAATCTTCTAAAGGAAAAACATAGTGGAGGATTGGTTGGACATTTCATCCCTGAAAAAACATTTGCACAACTGAACATTTTATATTATTGGCCAAGGATGACGATGGATGTCAATAAGTTTGTCAACAGATGTATAATTTTCCAGCACGCAAAGGGGAAAAGACAAAATACAAGAGTATATCGACCATTTCCAGTACCAAAGAGGTCGTGGGACGCGGTAAGCATGGATTTTGTGTTAGGACTTCCAAGGACACAGAGGGATGGTGATTCCATATTTTTGGTAGTCGACGGATTTTCCAAAATGGCACATTTCATTCCATGTCATAAAACCAGTGATGCAACACACATTACAAACTTGTTTTTCAGAGAAGTTGTTCGACTTCATGGTTTACCCAAGAGTATTGTTTCAGATAGGGATATCAAATTTGTTGGTCATTTATGGAGGAAACTGTGGAAGAAGTTGGGGACGAATTTATATTTTAGCTCAGCATATCACCCTCGGATGGATGGACATACTGAGGTAGTAAATTGAATTTTAGGGGATTTGTTGAGAATTTTAGTAGTTGAACATCATAGTCAGTGGGATTAGATTCTGCCACAGGCGTAATTTGCATATAATGATTCACCTAACAAAAGCACAGGATAGATCCCATTCCAGATAATATATGGAATGCAACCAAGGGGAGTGTTTGAGTTGAGAGACTTGGAGCAGCATGAATTTAGAAGTGCAGGAGAAAAAGAATTTGCAGCAGAGATGCAAGAGCTCCAAAGTAAGATCAAAGAGCGGTTACAGAATTCCAACCAGGAATATAAGCATAGAGAAGATCAGCACTGAAGAGAAATTCAGTTCGAAGTGGGAGACTTAGTCTTAGAACACCTAAGAAAATAAAGGTTCATGAGGGGAACATATAATAAACTAAAGATGAAAAAGATAGGGCTGTGTAATATTTTGAGGAAATTTGAGAGAAATTCTTTTGAGATAGAATTGCCAGATGGGGTAGGAATATCGCCCATATTCAGTGTATCTGATTGGTATCCTTACATAATAGATGAAATAGAGGGATCAGAGGATCATAAGGAAGTTCAATGGGTCAGACAGATGATTGTAGCTAAAAATCCACATATGGAAAAGGTCATTGATCAGAGAGTTAGCAAAAAGACCCGGAGAAAGACATATTTTGAGTATTTGGTCAAATGGAAAGGACACCCGATTGAGGATGTCAGTTGAGAAAGTGAAGTGAATATCCAAAAACATGGACAGATGGTGTAGGATCTCATGAATAGGAGTTCATGAATTTTTCAGCCAGAGGAGTATGATGCAGGAGCATCGTTGGCAAGCAAGAAAGCGCAAAAGTCGAGGACAACTGGATATGCACCAGCACACATTTGGGAATGTTTTGAATTTGAAAGGATGAAACATTAATGTATTCTCTGAAAATATGTTTTTTCATTTATGGTTTTGAGATTGTAATGCAGATCATGAGCGGTTGCTCTCATTTTTTTGTTAGGGGAATTTATTGTAATAAATGTAAAGTAGTTGTAGACTTTATTTTGATTTGATAGAATAGAGTTGTAGGAGGGAAAAATCTACAAATCGCCCTTGTGTGTATTGTATTGTAAGATCACTATTCTCATTGTAAGAATTAGAGTTGTAGAGCAAGAGAACAGGAGAAAAAAGCAGAAGATAGATGGTAGAAGATTATAGAAGAAGATAGTTTTTGCTATCGAACCCATGTACAAAAGCACTTGAGTTAATATACGAGAAGGATTTAATTAAATTTCATGTTGTTGTGGTAAATACTGTTTGCATATGTTGAATGGTATGTTTGCAGTTTTCTTATATGCTCTATTATGCATTTGTTTCAATGCTTTATGTATATGTGATTTCATGTTGAATGTATGAATTCTTTGAGAGGGAGAGTATGAGTTTCAATTGTTTCTTGTCCTGATAGTTTCTACAAGGAGTGCAGTGAAAGTCCGCAAAGTGTGCATTGACAGGTTCTAAGTCTTACCTCAGACAAGCTCAGGAAAGATAGTGTTGTTCTGATACCATCATAAGTGCGAGTATAGAACAAAGTCATGCAAGATGTGTGCAGGTCGATTTAAGTCTTAGACTTTGCCAACCAAGTGAGTGGTTGAAGAAATTATGTCACAAGGAGTGCACAAAACTGGGGAAGTTTAGATAATGAGTGATTATTGTAAATGTCACAAGGAGTGTGTGCAAGAATTCCTTTGAACCCTTGAGTTTGCAGACATGAATCAATCTTAGGAAAGATAGAGACTTCAAAGAGTTTGAAGGGAAGAAAAGGGTTGAAGTCACCTCATAGAAATCAAGTTCAGAAGGGGGCGCCGAGTTATTTGGTCAGGAGCATTGAAAAATTGAATGGATAGTTGAAATTTTCAGAGAGAGAACTATCGATTTCCCATGGACCATTGGATCTTGCAGATCAACGGAAGGGTTAAGGAGAGACTCCTTAAGCATTCAAAATCTCAGGAGGGAGAATAGACGTCAGATCTGGATCAACAAGAGTTGTTGATATTGTGATTGAATTTCCTCATTTCAGAATTCAGGAGTGTGGAGAAAGTTATGACGAGAAGGAAAGAATCGCGAAATCCTAATTCACGAAATCCTGAGAAGATCTAGACCATCAGATCATGGAAGGATATGGACCATCAATCTACAATAAAGAAGTCGTGAGTTCGGACTTTGGGGAAAAGGAGGATCCCCATATCGTGAACTCTCGAGTCGCAAATTTCCGACGCACCTGAAGGTTAGACCCTAGGTTGTGGCAGAGGGTGACATCAGAAGGAATTAAGGGAGGCGCTAGAAGCCCATTAGCCCATTTTGAGGTTTCAAAATCTGAAGGAGTCGGGGAAATCAACAATAGGAATTGCGAAGTTTTGAAACCCAACGTGCCCTTTTCGGGAAAAGGTTTTGGTCACATCGGTTGATCACTTGTGTAAGAGTTCACACCTAGTGCTTGTTCGCACATGCATAACTCCTAAGAAGGACATGTGGTTACAAGTATTCAAATATTCCAGCTGGGAATCGAAGAGCCATTTCAACTCAAGGGAGATTAAGAACGATCCTTAGACCGAGAGGTCAAGCAGAACCTACTGAGGTAGGGGTGTTGCGTCAATATGTAACATCTGGTACACCAAACCTGCGGTCGTCCTGGTCTAGGTATCATCAATTCTTGAATATTTTATGTAAGCGATAATATTTTCCCTTGTAGTTGTGCCAAATTTTCATTTGTTAGGGGTCTGGTCACTTTCAGGCTCCCTGGATATCCTTCTGTGGCTTCAATCTTCATTAATTGTTCCAAGGCATATGTCAAAGTGGATATTTGTTGTTGCATTAACGGAATCTATGTCAGAGGTAGCAATCCATGAATATACCATTCTCTTTGAAGTTCCTGATGAATTGGATGCGATAACCTCCCTATACCATATTTAAACTTCTAGCTATATTCCCAGGTTGATTCACCTTCCCTTTTTTGAATCTCACGCAACTCAGACATAGCTTGTTGTTCTGACTGAGGTAGCTTAAAATCTATTATAAACCTTGTTCGTACCTGGTCAAGTGTGAACACTTGACCTTTCATTCCTGGCACTCCTGGCTCAATAACCTTCATGTACCATTTGAGATAATGGCCTCTCAAGGTAGTATGGAACTCAACCAATTTATTTTCATCCGGAGTCCCTATGGAACTCCAAATTGCTTCACACAAGAACCAATGCTACTCAACATCTTCGTCTCCCTTACCCCAAAATTTTGGGTATCGAGAAATTGAGCCTCTCGCATTACCAACCATTGTTGATATTGTTTCTCCTATCAAAATAAAA
This sequence comes from Picea sitchensis, assembly GCA_010110895.2. Taxonomy (NCBI): domain Eukaryota; kingdom Viridiplantae; phylum Streptophyta; class Pinopsida; order Pinales; family Pinaceae; genus Picea; species Picea sitchensis. The sequence continues at coordinate 62,752 of SNQJ01S0058004.1, read as the reverse complement.
CCTAACGATCCTTGTTGCGACCTACCAGCGGATCCCAATATTCTCCTTGTACTCGCACTTCCCGGTTGTGACTGACTAACTAGTTGTACTGGAACAGAATTAGCATAAGAAGGTAGTATCAAATTTACCACTTGTATAGAAGACACTTGGGGTATGGGTTATTCGGGGTCTGTTCCACTGGCTTCGGGGTGAGTTTATTTGATATAGGGGGTCTTGTTCTCTTCCTCTGGAGTGGTCTCTTCAGCCGGATTCCTGATATTTCCTAGCATCGGGGCTGAATCTTCTCTTTCCTCTTCAAGATCCATGCCAGCTTCCTTCTCCCTTGCTTCTACACCTTCTCTTTCTTTTCCACCCTCCCGGGGACTTCTTTCTCTCTGCACTTATCTCTCACTTAATATTTGACTGGCCAGTCTTTCTTATCTTCTCATCTTCTACAATTCTTCCATCTGTCCTTCCTCTACTTCTCCTGGTGTGACTTCTTTCCGCAACTTCTCAGACTGTTTTGTTTCTTTCTTTATCTTTCTGCACCAGCACTTCTCAACTATGGTGGCTCTTTTCAAGGCTCCCTCATCTCTTGATTCCATTTCTTGTTGTTTCCCTCGATTGTCAAATAACCCTCTCCCCTCTCTTAGGCCATGAATCCACCCCAAAATCATTGTACCCCAACAGAGGGTGTTTACGCTGCCATCTCAGTTGGGGACATAGTCATCATCCCCTCTTCCATAAATAAAACCTTAATCCACTGGGGGATTTCTCTCAATAGTCTTCCCCTTGTGTCTTTCTTGAAATCATATTATTCTCATGAAAAATATTGGTGATTCTTTGCTGCAAACTCAATAATGTATCCTTCTAATGTGGTAGTGACCCAGAAATCAATTGCTTGCGTGACTTGAAAATCAAGTCGATGAAGTGCTGCAATATTTTATGTATCCCATGTACAGGTCCTCTTGACTCGTTCTTGGAATTTTGGAGCTTCTTGGAGCCTATATATCCAGTGGAAAAGTTCTCCCAGGGACTTAACCCAGAATATCTCATTTTGGTCGCTCGATCTTTCGGAGTAAAAGAATTCCTCCCAAGTATCTTTCATAGATTTTCATATCAGCTCTGCTTCTTTCCATATAAAGGAGTCACAATTTCTCTCTCGCCATTGGTGAATACTGTATATGTGAATTTGTGGAAGCATCCTCCCTACAGGTTCCCTTTTAACGAAGGTCCCAGCAACAAAACCATTTTCTTGGTGCAGAATTGATCATACCAAGGTCCTCCTCAAGTTACCAACAAAAGGTACCGTGTAGTCTAGAGCCCTAGCATTGTCATCTCCTCCGAAGAGAATAAGTCTCACCTGAAGCGCAACCAAGACAAAAGGATAGGGAAGGGAAAGGAGAATACTTAGGTGGGTTCCCATAACCTTCAATATTGACCATGATCTTGCGCAAGATAGGATACCGAGCAGATCTTAGCTCATATACATAGGAACTAAAGATACTTAACTTGCGAAAAACATTCATACACAGAACCATCATATGGAGCTTATGAAGCATAAATAAATACTGTAAAGATACAACGCATAAGCATAAACATAGAATGATGCAACATATTTCAAAATTTTGGATCCTTCCTTATATATTATAATCATAACTTATCAGATACAACCTCAAATATACAAGTTAGTACTTTGTTACAGACTTCTGACTCTAGACTCATGTCACAAATCTTTGTTTTCCCAAAAATGTATACATATTACATTTACAAAATGTTTTCTCAACTAAAACCCAACCTATCAACAATAGCCAACAAAAATAACTAGAGCAACAACAAAAACCTGAGAGAAGCCCTTTTTCAATCGTATACATCTCATATATGCTGAGTAGGATCTTCTAGCTTTGGGCTCGCATGCTTTCTTGTTCGGTTGCAACTGCTTTTTCGTTTATGGTGTTGCACTGTCCTTTTCTATAACCGATTTATGTTACTTTTCCTCACTTCGTTGTCCATATTCTTCTGTATCTTGTGCAACTAGTGCTAAACCAAAACTAGGACTATAATCCTTCTTACGCAGCTTCAATTCCAAAAATGAAATTCCCAATAGGTTTGATGCATGGTTGATGCATTTGTTTATGGTATAGGTTGAGGAACAGGTTGATGTATGGTACATGTTGGCACGGGTTATTGGTACAGGTTGTTACAGGTTGATTACAGGTTGATTGGTACAGGTTTACAGTAGTATATCTCACAATGACAGTGTGAAAGTGGTTCTATCATTCTACTTCTACATCAGGGCGGTTGGACAGGGAAAGGACAGGTGGTTGTAGCCACCTTTCAGTGGTAGCCGAAGAACATAGGGGGTTGTAGCCCCCTTCTGGTTGTAGCCAAACAATTAGGGAGTTGGAGCTTCCCTCAGGTTCTATCCTGAGAAACTAGGGGGTTGGAGCCTCCTTACAGTTGCAGCTGGAAAACAAAATAAGTTGGTGCTTTCAGTGAATGTAATTCTTAAATACATATAAGAAAAATCATTATGTGGTTTTCTCCCACTTTGGGTTCCACATAAAAACAATGGTGTACTGTGTATGTGTATGATTTCTCATTTGTTCATTGTTTATTTACTCTGCAAATATTGGATGATAATGCTACATTGATATAACACTTGCATTTTGTGGTTAAAAAGGATTATTTCTCTATTACCGATTCACCTCCCCCTCTCATTAATCCAACAATTGGTATCAAAGTAGGTTCCTTCAAGAATCAGTTTAACCATTAAAAGGTAGATCATGGAGAGCAACATGTATAAACATGGAATACCACAGTTTGATGGACAGAAGTATGGATTCTGGAGCAAAAGGATGAAAACATATATACAGGCATAGGGATTTGAAATTTCGAAATCTATAGTAGATGGATACAAAGAACCAACAATTCTGCCAACAAGTGAAAGAGCAATAAAACTCAGTCAAAATAATTCCAAAGCCACAAATGCACTTTTGAATGGTTTTGGTAAATCGGTATAGACCAAAGTTATGCATTGTAAATCCGCTAAAGAGATTTGGGACAAACTTCAAAATATTTATGAAGGAGATTCAAAAGTCAAAGAAGAAAAGCTTCAAACTTACAGAGGCCAGTTCGAACAACTAAAGATGAAGGAAGATGAGAATATTACAGCTTACTTCTTACGATTCGATGAAACAGTAAATGTAATCATAGGATTGGGAGAAGAAATTAAAGAATATGTAATTTTTCAAAAGGTATTAACATCTCTTCCTATGATATTTGATCCTAAGATATCAACACTATAATAAAGAGCAGATCTAGACTCAATAAGCATGGACAAACTACATTGATACTTCACATCTTATGAAATGAGAACTGAAAAGGAAAATCCATATATAAAAGAAGCATATTTCAAAGCATCCAAAAGGTCAAATCAAAAGGGAAAGCAAAAATAAAAATAACATAGCAGCAGCAGTGACATCTCGGAAGATGATGAAGAAATGGCCAATTTTGTCAAGAGATTGAACAAGGGAACCAACGGTAAGCTTCCATTGATTTGTTTTAATTGTGATGGTATTTGTCATTTTGCTAACAAATTTCCTCATAAGAAAAATAAGGGGAATTATGAAGATTACTCAAATAGAAAACAAACATATAAAGGCAAAGGAACCACAAAGAAAGTTTTCAAGAAAATTTTATGCACCAAAAAAGACATCTCCTCATCAGATGAAGATGAAGTCAGTGACAATGAGACAGAAAAATTTCTATTCATGGAAATAGAAGAATCTGATAAAGAAGACACCGAAGAAGAATATGAATAGGTAGAAGTTTACTACCAATAAGAATTCTTGATTTCCATAGAAGCTATAATAAGAGAAAAGAGGAAAAACAAGAAGCTACAAGTAGAACTAGACAAGAAGGAAGACACTCAATAACTAGAGCAGATCATCACAGAATTGAAGGTTCAAATAGAAGAATATAAAAGAATTGAAGAAGCACTCAAAGAATAGTTAGAATAAAGAGATAGGATCATTGGAAATTTGAAAGAAGAGATTGTCACATTGAGAAAGGATCTTCAAAAGAAAAATATGCAGAACAACTCAAACTTTTTGGATGAGGATATCAGCAGTCAAAGGCCTAATCATGACAAGTCTAGACTTGGATACAATCAGATGGAAAAGGGATCAATCTCCAAAGCAACAAAACAAGAAACATATAGAAAACGTTATGCAGAAACAATCAAAGGGGATAGGAAGACCTATAAGGAAGATTATAGGGACACTCATCCACCAAGAAGATTCATATTTCAAAATCAACAACCGACAGAAACAAATAGGCCTTGGGAAGAAGAAGGATTCATAAGAGTAAATCCTTTTAGAATATCTTCAACTCCCAAGTATCAAACTATCTTTTTGGGTTTATGTTATGCATGCAATAATTTTGGAAATAAAGTTGTAAATTGTAGAGCTAATAGCAGGATCATAAATAACTTTGAAAGTCGTACAAAAAATGGTTATCCAAGAAGGTCTAGTGAAACATGGAGAAGCAACTACAATAGGTTTAAATCATTGAGCACTGAAGTGGAATGATACAAGTGAAATAAATTTGGACACATGGCCAAAGATTGTAGAATGACAGTCCCTCCTAGAGAACCACAACAGAACAACAACACTCACAGATAGGAGCCTCAAAAGATAACATGGATAAGATAGCAGAATCAATATAGAAATGAAGAATGCACACTCTCTCTACAAGCTAATCAAAATAAGTGTGGTTCGTATGTTGACAGTGGTTCTTCAAAACACGAAGAACAGGTGAACAAAGACCATGTCCTAGAGATATCAAAATTGGAAATAAAATGAGATGAAGAAAATTCTACAGAGAAAAGGAAAGATGTCAGATATAGAAATATTTTGAAAATAACTGAAAGAAAATAAGGATAGGTAAATAAGGAACAGGTTGAAGAGATTTTACTTTCAGTCACTGTAGTGAAAGTTGAGTCCATGGATAGAAAGAAAGAAGGCATAGCTCAGAGAGATGATGAATCTACTAATGAAGATGATGATGAATACACTTAAGAGAAGGAATTGTTATGATCCATTTGGCTTAGAGACTCCCAAATAATATGAATAATAGACAGGGGGAGTCTATGCGGTAGCTGAGACAGACCATAGAACCATCCTTTGAGAAACTTACATAATTTGAGTAGACAGATTCAGTACATTCAGTTGGCAAAAGTACAATATGATAGATTAATCAGTTGTAGTAGTACTTCATGATAGTACAGTGACATTTGAGTCAAAATTATGGATAGTTGTGTAGCAGAGTATTGAACATTATGGACAAATATGGATGTGAAATCAGCTCTTATGAACAGGGAACTTGAAGAAGAAGTATAAATTGAAAAACTGGTTCCTAGAGAATGGTAATCTAGAATGGGTAAATATCTACATCAGGCAAGGTTCAGAAAAGGAAGTGCAGACAACAACCTCTACATCAAGGTAACTCAAGATGGTATTTTATTAATTGAAGTTTATATTGATGATATTATTTTTGGAAGTATTGATGACAGGTTAAGCCAGAAATTTGCAAAGGATATGCAGAATGGATTTGAAATGTCACTACGTGGAGAAATATCCTTCTTTATGGGTCTTCATATATGTCAAATAAACCAAGGAATTTTTATTTCTCAAACTAAGTATATCAGAGAAGTGTTAAAGAGGTTTGGAATGGAAGATTGAAAACTAGTTACTACTCCTATGCAAACCAGTTGCAAGTTGAGAAAACAAGATGATTCAAAGTCTACAGACCAGAGTAAATACAGGTCAATGATTGGTATCTTACTATATGTGAAATCATACAAACCAAATGTAATGCAGAAAGTTGGACAGGTGGCACAATTTCAAGCAGAACCAAAGGAATCACATGTATTAGCAGTGAAGAGGATTTTTAGATATCTCAAAGGAACATAAGAGTTTGGATTATGGTATCCAAAAGGAAAGGATCTGTAACTTATTTCCTATATAGATGTAGATTGGGCAAGTTACATTGATGACAGATGAAGCACTAGTTGAGAAGCGTTCTACTTGGGTGAGTGTTTAGTATCTTGGCTAAGAAAGAAAAAATCATCAGTATCTTTATCTACAGCCGAAGCAGAGTATATTGAAACAACAGGATGTTGTACTCAGGTTCTATGGATGAAACAAACTTTGAAAGATATACAGGTTGAATATGATGACCCCATTCTAATACATTGTGATAATACAAGCGCCACCAGTATCTCAAAGAAATCGGTGATGCACTCCAATATGAAGAACATTCTAATAAAGTATCACTTTCTACGGGAGCGGGTTGTAGAGAATAACATCAGAGTTGAATATGTGGGCACAAAATAACAAGTGGTAGACATATTTACAAAATTGCTTCCAAGGGAAGCCTTTGAGAATCTTCACCAGAGACTCGGAGTAATTTCTACTCTAAAACAAATGATTTTGAATGCTTATCTTATATGTCTTATATTTACACAAGGAAGCACCATAAAGAGGACAATTCAGGTTGGGAGATCAGTTTCTGGAATATTTCAGTCAGGGGAATTATCCCCATGGACAATTCAGTTAGGGGGAGCAGCCCCAGATGGAAAGATAGATTTTCCATTGATGAAAAAGGGGGAGAGATTTATCATATGAAAAGGTAAATTCTTGGAGAAAGAGCACAGAGGCATGGTTCCAGGGCGAGTGATGGTCACAGGAGGAGCATGAGTGATATAAATTAAGTATTTCATCAGAGTGTTTCCATCAATTCCAAAGGGGGGTATCGTTGATTATTTGGGTTGGTTTTCATTGATGTCAACCCTTGAAGAAATTTCGGTAGTGAATTATGGTAGCACAAAGGTTTGTGTAATGGACCCAAGTTTATTTGATGTATAATGGTGTGAGTTTTAATATATTTGAAGGTAAGACTATTATGGATGGATATTACATGTCATGCCATTTTTGGTGGTATGTGGAACGTCACATAACTCCTTGCGGTTAGAGAGTTATGGCCATGTGAAGTTGGAGAATCCTCATGAGTCATCTAGAATCCCCAAAAGGTCAAAGTAGTCAAAGTGGTTGCAAAGAAGAAATTATTTAAATAATAAAGTGAAGCGATGAGTGTACTATAAGTCAAAGTGGATACAAAATAAATTATTTAAATAATAAAGTTAATGGTGAAATTACTAAGTGG
>SNQJ01S0058004.1:42937-55496 GCA_010110895.2 Picea sitchensis | reverse complement strand
TTAAGATGGTTAGAAGGTAACCCCTTGAGGAAGCTACATGAAAGTATAAATAAGAGGCAAGGGTCTCTCATTTTTAATCACACTTGAGCATATTGAATATCTAAAAGTGAATGAGGTAAACAAACGATATCTAAGACAAATTTCAGAGGGAAGATGAAGTAAAGAAGGTCAAAATTCAAGGGAGGATAAATTCTTTTGGTGATGCTTTCTAAGATCCATACAACAAATATTCCCTACGGGGAACGCTCTACAAGTTCTCTCTCTAGAATAAGCCATAATTCAATAAGGTATGCCATTTTTTCCATAACTCCTTTTCTGAGAGGATCCAAGTAGTTAAACCCGGAGGAATTGCATAAAAGACATTGAAGAACATTGTGTACTATTTTTAGATCTTTATTCATTACAGATACATAGTTATGATTATTGCAAGTTAGGGTTGTTGACTAATCCAAAATTAGTCATGTGAGACTAAAGTAAAGTTTGATGAAAATGATAGTCTCTTATTGTTAAATTTAAGGAAGGTTTGCAGGTATGTGATCATATACACCAGGTCTATTATAGAGTTACAAATCAGATTCGGATGATGAAATTGAGGAGGGATTTTGGTTGAGGTACATGTTGGGTACATGGTTGAGACAAGTAGTTGATGAGTTGTCACATACATGAGGTGTATAGTTGATGATGTTGCTACATATTGATGAGTCATAGTTTATTTGTATTTGATGCATGATTGATACATATTTGGTCCATGGTTGATGTTAAGATCCAGAAATGTCCCTTTTTCACTACATCTTTTTCCCATTCAACCTTCTTATTCCTAAGCTAAATGACTATTATAATGAGTACCAAGACCCTTTTTCCCAAGGTATGAACTATTCATCTTGCTTTTATATTTTCATTTACTTAGCATGTTTGATTGATAACGTTCACATATTTTACCCATGAAATGATTTAACTAATGATCAAAATGATTAGAACATCCCAATTCAAGAAACTCGTTGTTGTTACAGCTATGTGCCAATCTTGGAAGCTGTTACATGATTGCTGCAATGGATGCCACCAATCATGGAAGTTGTTACACGACTACTACAACAGAAGCACGTCAATCCTAGAAGTTGTTACAACAGACACTACCAGTCCTATTGTTATATGACTACTACAACACCTACTGATTAGATATGTTGGCTCATGATGTTGATCATGGAGAGTTATAGATTTTGTATTAATTATATCAAACGAACAGCTTGAGAATCAGAATTCCCAAGACTATTCTGTTTATGTTCTACTGAATGACTCTGACTTTAAATAACAGAGCTTTTGTAATGAAAAATGTGGTTAGTTTTTCTTACTGGAAAAAGAAAAGTAATGCTTATTGTACATAGACATTTTTGGCAATTGAATGAAAGAGTAGATTGAATTCCTTTAGCAGACTGTAACCTATTTCTTTGAGTGGATTCAGTGAGAAGGAAAGGGCCCACCTTCCTCACCGATTCCCCTCTATTTTGAATTCTAGATTAGTTATTTTAAATGAGAATGATTTAATTGTTAGACATTTCTAGAATACAATTGTTGTTACAGTTTCGTTCCTTCTTGTTAGATGCGCATAAATTTGTCTCATAAGAATTAGAAGTCAATTTTTGAACATTGCTTGAGAACTGCTTTCCCTTTTTCTGCATTAGGTTAAAATCTTGTTTCCGAGAAATAAAAGTGTGAAGTGCCTTCTTGTGATAAGTAGATTTCCTTTCTGCAAATAGTATAGAACATAAGTAGATTTCCTTTCTGCAAATAGTATAGAACTTCTTCCTGCAAAAGTAAATTAGAAAGTTAGATTAGAGTAGGCAATCCAGGGTTCTTATACATTCATTAGTTTAGATTGTAATTATGATTTCAAATCTATAGAACTCCAGCTGTATCAGCACAACTGTGTTAGTGATAATCTTGTTTTTTTTTTTAAACTTCCCTACTACAATTTAGATTAGAGATTCTTCCATAATCTAGCATATACTGTGCACAATTATCTTGAAATAACAGACTTCCCTGGGTTGACAATTTATATTGAACACTTTGATTTTCTATTCAATTAGACAATTAATGTACCCAACATTTTGGCACTGTTGCCAGGGAAGATAATTATAGATTTTGGTAAGCACATTAGTTTTCTTTCTTAGGAATGAATAGTTTGCATGAATCACGAAAGGTGAGAATGAATCCCCCAAAATACTAACCTTAGAGGTACCATATGATGCAGAGGAATAAATCCTAACATACTGGGGAGACAAACCATTGTTGATGAGATTATAGCCAGAGTAGATTCTTCTTCAGGATCCATTTTTCACCCTGCAAATCCTCCAAGAGGACATGATCCGTAGTCAGCAGAAATACCCCTTCTCGAAACATCGTTCTCATCAAGGGATAAAGTTGAAGCTGAATTCAAAGATGAAGATTTGTCACTAACAAATCAGCAAGCAACACTGGAGAACATTGAAGATCAAGGAAGTATAGCCTGGAACAGGGAAAATATAGAAGAAGTTGTTTAGAATGTATAAGAACCCTGGATTTCCTACTCTAATCTAACTTTCTAATTTACTTTTGCAGGAAGAAGTTCTATACTATTTGCAGAAAAGAAATCTACTTATGTTCTATACTATTTGCAGAAAGGAAATCTACTTATCGTAAGAAGGCACTTCAGACTTTTATTTCTAGGAAACAAGATTTTAACCTATTGCAGAAAAAGGGAAAGCAGTTCTCCAACAATGTTCAGCAATCAACTTCTAATTCTCATGAGACAATTTTATGTGCATCTAACAAGAAGGAATGAAACTCTAACAGTAGTTTTATTCTAGAAATGTCTAACAGTTAAATCATTTGCATTTAAAACAACTAATCTAGAATTCAAAACAGAGGGGAATCGGTGACGAAGGTGGGCCCTTTCCTTCTCACTGAATCCTCTCAAAGAAATATGTTACAGTATGCTAAAGGAATTCAATCCAATCTTTCATTCAATTGCCAAAAATGTCTGTATACAATAAGCATTACTTTTCTTTCTCTAGTAAAAAAACTAACCCTGTATCCTCATGCTACACCCAGTGCAGAATCTAAAATTCTCTATGGATGGACATTGAGGATGGAAGTGATCTGCCTGTGCTAACTATAGGAAAGGCCTTGAGTTTCAAATACGAGATAGAGGATGAGTTAATAAACTACTTTGATTGCGACCCCTCTGTTGTAACACAGAACACACACCACCAGTTGATCAGAGTCTTTGACCCTATTGCCCAGGAAGAAATGAACTCGAAAATTTTATCAGAAACCGCTGACAATCAAATTGATTCAGTTGTAACAACAACCAATGTAATAGAGAATGTTGTAACAGTAGATGACGAAATAGAAACAACTGAATTATTTCCTAGAGTCAGTTCTAAGAGCGTCGTTGTGGAAGTCGAACCTGGAAAAACCTTGAACATCAATCCCGATCTCTCCACTGTTGAAACTCGTCTATTGATGAAATTACTGACTGAACATAATGAAGCATTTGCCTGGGATTACATGGATATGAAAGGCATTCGCTCTGAACTATGCATCCACCACATATACATCAAATAAGAATGTTGACCCATTTGTCAACCGCAAAGGAGGATGAACCCAAACCTTAAAGAAATTTTTAAGGAAGAACTTCAGAAACTTCTCAATGCCGGATTCATCTATCCTATATCAGACAGAGAATGGATATCACCGTTGGTTATTGTGCCTAAAAAGAATGGTAAGTGGAGAGTGTGTGTGGACTATAGAGCCCTGAATAAAGCCACATAGAAGGATCATTTCCCTCTGCCATTTATTGATCAGGTTTTAGACAACCTAGTCCAAAAAAAAATATTTTCTTACCTAGATGGACTTAGTGGCTATAACCAGATACAAATTGCCCCACAGGACCAAGAGAAGAACACCTTTACCAGTCCTTGGGGTACATTTGCCTACAAGGTTCTCCCATTTGTCTTGTGTAATGCACCAGCCACTTTCCAGAGAGTTGTGATTGGTATTTTCTCTGACATGGTGAACGACTGTATGGAAATATTCATGGATGACTTTACACCTTATGGTACTGATTTCGAAGAAGATTTGTCTAATCTGGAAAAAGTGCTCAAAATATGTAGACATCTCATCTTTCTTTAAGTACAGAAAAGTGCCATATGATGATGCACGAAGGGGTAGTGTTGGGACACTTCATATCTTATGTAGGGATTCAGGTAGATCCAGCCAAAATCCAGGTAATTTTGGACATTCCAACTCCATCAACTCAGAAAGAGGTAAGAAGTTTTTTAGGGCACGCCGGGTATTATAGGAAATTCATTAAAAATTTCTCTAAACTTGCCTCTCCATTGTTTTTTCTACTAACAAAAGATGTTGACTTTCGTTGGACTGACAACTGTGAATTGTCTTTTGTAGATCTAAAACATAAATTGTCCACAACTCCCATCTTGAGAGGGCCCAATTGGGCTCTGCCTTTTCACATTTCTTCAAATGCCTCGGACACTGCAATTGGTGTAGTACTAGGGAAACAGGAGGACAAAGAACCCTATGATATCTACTATATCAGCAAGAACATGGCTCCTGCTGAGTTAAATTACATAGTTACTGAAAGAGAATTCTTGGCAGTAGTTTATGCAATCAATAAATTCAGGCATTATGTAACTGGTTATCCCACATTTATTCATACTGATCATACATCCATTAAATATGTAATGAATAAACCTATTACTAATGCCTGAGTGACAAGATGGTTGTTACTACTACAAGAATTTGACATCACTATAGTGGATAGACAAGGAAAAGAAAATGTGGTTGTTGATTTTGTCTCAATATTACATATAAATGATGATAATTCACCTGTAGATGATTCCTTTCCCGATGAACATTTGTTTGCAGTATCTGCTCACTCACCTTGGTATGCATACATTGATAATTATTTGGTTGCAGGGAAGGTACCTCCACATCTATCTCCTCGAGAAAGAAGGAAGATTATTCAAAAGAGTGTTAGGTATAGTTGGATAGGAGGATACCTCTTCTACACAGGCCTGGACCAAGAAATCAGGAAATGTGTGAGGGATGATGAAATTTATGATTTGATGAAAGCTTGCCATGATGGCCCTTGTGGGGGTCATTTTGCTGATAAAAGGACCGGGCATAAAATTTTAAGGATGGGTTATTTTTGGCCCAACATATTTCAAGATGCCAAGAAGTATGTCCAAGCTTGTGACAGTTGCCAACGCATGGGTCAGCCAACTCACAGGGATGAGATGCCTCTCCAGTCTCAGGTAGTGTTAGAGCCTTTTGAGAGATGGGCCATGGATTTTGTAGGACCCATTCACCCACCTTCCAATCAGAAATTCTATATATTGGTCTGTATAGATTACATGACCAAGTGGGTGGAGGCAAAAGCACTTATCAGAGCCTCAGATGAAGTTGTCTTAGCATTCTTGTTTGAAGATATATTTTTTAGGTTTGGCATTCCCAGAGAATTTGTAACTGATGGAGGACCCCCTTTCACATCATATAAATTTGAATCTCTACTCAGTAATATCATGTTTTACATAGAATAACTTCTCCATACCACCCATAAGGCAATGGCCAGGTGGAAAGCACAAACAAAGTTATCGAATCCATTCTTACTAAAACAGTGAGAGAAAATCGTAGGGATTGGTCTGACAGATTACATGAAGCTCTATGGGCTTACCGAACTACTTGGAGGAGCACAACTGGTTTTTCTCCTTACGAGCTTGTATATGGAAGAAACCTTGTTTTCCCCATTGAATTCAAAATCAAAACCTTAAGAACTGCATCAACAGTCAACCTCGACTTGACTATGGCACAAAAAGCCAGACTGCAACAACTCAACGAGCTTGATGAAAAGTGTTTGGACGCCATCCATCAAACCACGGTGATTCAACAACAAAGAACAAAATGGCATGACCGAGTCATCAAGAAGAAATTATTCCAGAAAGGAGATTGGGCTCTGTTGTATGATTCACGCTTTAAGGAATTTCAAGGTAAGTTGCGTACACAATGGATAGGGCCTTACGAGGTAGACACCATTTTTCCCAATGGGACAGTCCGGTTGATTACTATTGATGGATCCAATACACAGTTACATGCAAATGGTCATCGCTTGCGTCTGTATCAACGTTCACTGTCCAAGGCAGAATTCAAAACTAGATGTACAGTTGATACAAGTTATCAATTCTTAAATGGAAAGGAGCTTGCTCCTTCCCCTTCTAAACTTTAGGACTTATTTTTCTCAGACCTTTTATATAAATAACCTCAGCAAAATTTGCATTTCTTCATTTTTAGTTGAAATTTCTCTATTTTCTTTACTATGCTAATAAAGCTTTGAAAGGTATCAGGCGGTTATGTGTGTGCAGGTGGATTGATGAACAACAAGGTTTAGCAGTGCAAAACGAGTCAAACGATTAGTTCATGGAAGTTGAAAAACTTCCTCGAAACTAAGTAATGTAGCGTTCGGCCGATCTCTATATTGTTACACCCCTTTCTTCGCTAAATTGGTCGATTTCCATGCTGTTACACCTTCTTTCGATAAATTGGTCGATTTCCATGCTGTTACACCTTCTTCCGATAAATTGGCCGATTTCCATGTTGTTACACCCCTTTTTTCGCTAAATTGGTCGATTTCCATGTTGTTACACCTTATTTCGATAAATTGGCTGATTTCCATGATGTTACACACTTTTTTCGCTAAATTGGCCGATTTCCATGCTGTTACACCTTCTTTCGATAAATTGGTCGATTTCCATGTTGTTACACCCCTTTTTCGCTAAATTGGTCGATTTCCATGTTGTTACACCTACCTCCACCATTTTTTCCAAAGAACCTGATGATACACTAATTGTTGTTATTCTTTCTTGCCACTTCACTCTTTCTTTTTCGCATTTTTGCCGATGTTGTGGCTCCATCCCTCCAATCTTTCCATGCCACAGCACCACTGATTAGACAATATTGATGCTCTCTATCATAAAGTGTTGCTTCATAATGACTTGACGTCACATCCGGTGATTTCCAATTGGCTAACTACAGTAAGGAATCCATCTCTTCTCCAATTATCATTTCTCTCACGATCCTTCATCATGTCAGCTATTTTGTGCAACTCATATGGCGGTTGGATTGTGCGGTTACTCTGACAGGTCGTTATCTGCGGTAATATATGAGGTACGTGATTAATCTGACATGTTAAAGTAATGAAGATATAAAACCACGGTTTCCTATTTACTAACCAGTTGTCATAAATCGATGCACCTGGAGCCAATCTGCTTAGTTGGGGGGGAAATGTAAATCTAGCCATCCATACCGAATTTGATACACACCTCCACCACCTTTCCACCCACACTTCTTTTTACTGAGACACTATATTCTTTCTGCAAACCATGTTCGAGATTGTTGTGTCTCTGATTTAGGTGATAGTTTCTCCCCCTACGTGCCTGTTAGACTCTCAAGCAACATCATGGGAGGATCAGTTGTGAGATATGAACCCGCAACTCTGGACAGTTTGCTGCTACACCCAGAGGCCTACCAAATATTTCTCTAGGCCAACTGGATATCGTATTTTAAAAAGTTGAAGGGGTTTAATGAGGACAAGGTATTGGAGTTTAGTCAAAATCTTACTGAAGGGTATTCAATGGAGAATGGGGTAAGGATTCCAGTGTCAGAAGAAAGAATTGTTGTTATAACAGGGTTGCTAAGAACAGGAGACCGATGGTTTCACAAAAAAACACATCTTATGGATGCACAGAAGGGTTTCCTCGTCAACACTGAGCAAGTTCAGACCAAAGGCAGAGGTGCAGATGTCAATTCCTTACCAGAGCCATGGGGGAAAGTTGCAAAATTTCTTAAAATGTACATTACCTGTGAAGGCTGATACCAAGTTGTTTATTTTTCTGATTTCATCTTATTATCACATCTGCGACATCAGAAATTCATAAAAATTCGTTATTTTCTCCTCCATTCATTGCATAACATGGATCATTTTGTAAAAAAATCCAAGAAACCCAAGAACTGCATTTCTAATCACAGACTCATCAGCCTATTAATTTGCAGAGGTATGGGCATTTCCAATAACCCATTACCTACTGTAGCAGACCAACCACAGTCTATACATATAGATAGGATTGCACCAGTCCTTGAAAACAAAACCCATGGACCTCTTCCCGAGCCTCTGCCCTCGGCTGCAACAACAGTCCAAACCCCTATTGTCACTGCCCATAAGACGACTCAGAAAAGAAACCTCATAACCCAAAGCCATCCTGGCACCAACCAGACAAGCCTTGACGAAATTGCATTGCAACAACCTGTAGTTGTGGTCAAACAAATAGATGAACAGCCAACCACTCGCTCAATACATGCGTCACAACACTTGGTTGCAACACCTATCATTGAAAACCTACCCCCTGTCTCTAAAACGAAAACCCCTGCTCCTATCTCTGGATCACCGAGAAAGAGAACAAGGTCAACACGGTCCATTGCGACACTTATCATTGACAAACTACCCTCTGTCTCTGAAAAGGAACACCCCTATTCCTATCTCTGCATTACCTAAAAAGAGAGCAAGGTTAGCACGATCCACTATAACATAAAGTTTGCTTCCCTCCTCTCTTGTGGCACCAATATTCACGTAGAACCCTCCTATTGCCGCAACAGCTGATCAAGCGCCTATTATCATTACCAGTGAATCTTCTTAGAAAATAAAACATCCATTCAAGGGAAAACCTCGGAGAGCCCTTGACCAAATTGGATAAACAGCAAATCAGATCCCTCTGGCTACTGTGACAGAGAATTCTACAGAGGTACAAATACCGGGTTTTACTTTATGCACAAAACTTTAGGAAGCTATTCTCTCCTTTCAGAATGAATGTACTCAAATCGCAGTAGAATCATATACTCCACCTGATGATTCTGCGCATCACACATCCATTGACAATGTCTAGATCATCGTAGACCCCAGTATAACAGAATATCCTCCATGTGTGGTTGAGGAAGAACGCCCCGTTCCTACTCCAGCAATGAAGAAGAAATCCCCTGCTTTCGTTTCTATTTTACCCAGGAGAAGAACCAGTTCCACCAAGTCTCCCAAAGTTGCAATTGGATGGAAAGATATGGAACATGCTATTCCTATTCTTCATCCACTATCCTCTATGGTTGATGTAGGGACAGTTTGACGCAGGGTACCCCAACCCTCAGGTCGGAGCTCGCATAGGATCTTTCAATTTCGGCCCCTTAGAGTCTGACTAGCTCTTCAATTTCCTCTTCGGGAAATTTATTCACACACCCAACTGAGTGTATGTCAAAGGTCCTTCAGAGTTATGCTCACATGATCTTTTCACTAGCATGAACTCCGCGATCAACACCCAACTAACATTAGCACTTTCCCCTTTTCCTTTTGGGATACCGGATTTCACAATTTCGCGAATCCTGATGTCGAACGTCTTACCTCTTCGACCTCCGAAACCCGAAACATCAAATGTTAGACACTTCTCGCCACTGACTTTGGCTTTCCGCTCTTCATGATTTCAGGAGTTGCGTTGATCTGAAAATCTGCCTCTTGACTCCTAGATTCCCAAAATCCGAAGTACTAAAATTTTGACCTTGTCACTCTTCGCCTTTATACACAAAACCTTTTTTTTTCACGTTTTGGGGATTTGATCAACCAAAGGTTTCTTCCACACTTCGGACTTATGACCCCTGAAATGCTGAAATGACCTCGACATTCCAATGATCAAAATAAATGGTCCACGTTAACTCCTTCCTTTCGAGGGTGGGTCTGTCCAACGCTTAACTTCCCCGCAACTTTCCTAGAACCTACAGTCCTCGCTATTTCGGGAGTTCTCCTCGGATAATTCCGACCGTTCAATTTCCTTCTGCACAACGACTTGAGATTTCTTCTTTCTCTTGAATGATTCAAAGGCCCTAACCCTTCTGATCTTTCTTCGCAAACTCTGGTCTTCTAAGAGACTCCTACACGCACTCCTTGCGGAAATCCTTCAAATACTTCAGTGTACTTGAACTCTTGACTCTGTGCACTTTCTCCACAACAACAGTCCTTCAATATCTCAACCTTAGTTGATAAGTTATAAGGTCATGACCAGCTTGCGCACACCTTGCAACGCTTATGTGCTTGTCTTTCACTTCTGCTAGAATGAGAACAATGGTATCTCTCCTGATCTTTCAGAGATAAACTCTGAACCTTTGTCACGCACTCCTTGCGGACGTTTCACTGCACTCCTTGTAGGAACTTCTCTCACTCAGGAAGAGAAACAATTGAAACTCATTTTTTTTTCTTCTCTCAGAATTTAAACATTCAACATGAACACATACATTCACACACAGCATAATAACAAATGCATGACAGAGAGAGTAAGAAACTGTAAGTAGACCATTTAGCATGTATACACAAAAAACATCATAACACCATGAATCTGAATCAAAGCTTCATATATTAATTCAAGATTTTGTACATGGGTTCTCCTCTACAACTCTTTTGCTACAGCTCTCTTCTTCTCTATGCTAATGTGTTTAATTATCTAATTCTTATTGATACAATGATACAAAGATGAGGGTGTCTATAGTCGTTTTCCCTCCTGTTCTTCTAAACTGTCTAGTCTCTAATTCAAACCTACCTACTTTCATTAACTATGCATAAATGCCTCTACCTCCTATAGATGAGAGCGAATCGCTCATGATATGTTTACAATACGCAAGTACGATTCCCTTTAACCATTACATTAATGCTTCAAAAACATTTCCAAAACATGTAAAATGTGTGTTGCACTTTCCAGCTATCTTCTGCCTTCATGCTCGCTTGGTTGGCTGCTTGCGATGCTCCTGCATCATACTCCCTTGCTTGAAAATTTTCATGAACTCCTTTTCATGAGATCTTGCACGGTCTGTCCATGCTTCTGAATTTCTGCTTCATCCTCCCAACTGGCATCTTCAACTGGGTGTCCCTTCCATTTGACCAAGTATTCAAAATACTCTTTCCTCTTGGTCTTCCTGCTGACCCTCTTATCAATTATACTTTCCATCTATGGCTTTGAAGCTACAGGCATTGTTTGGTCCACTGAACTTCTGTCTGTTCATTCTCTACCCTTGCTTCTTCAACTTTCTAAGGGTATAAATATGAGATGTTTAATTTCGGTGAAATTTTGATCCCATCTGGTAATTCGATCTTGTATGCGTTTGCCCCAAATTTCTTTATGATCTTGCATGGTCCAATCTTATTCATTTTCAGTTTGTTATATGTTCCCCTTGGGAACATTTCTTTCCTCAGATGTGCAAGAATAAAATCACCAACTTCAAACTGAATTTCTCGCCTGTGTTGATCTGCTCTGTGTTTATACTCTTGACTCAAATTTTGCAAACGTTCTTTCACTTGGATGTGAAGTTCCTTCATTGCCTCTGCAAAATCCTCTGCACTAGCACTTCTGAATTCAGTTTGTTCCATATCTTTTAATTCAAAAACTCCCCTTGGATGAATTCCATATACAATTTGGAATGGACTCTACCCTGTGCTTCTATTGATTGAATCATTATAAGAAAATTCTGCCTATGGCAGAATGTGATCCCACTGACTGTGGTGTTCAGTCACTAGGCTCCTCAGTAAATCTCCAAAGATTTTGTTTACAACTTCTATTTTCCCATCTGCCTGAGGATGATAAGCTGAGATAAATGACAAATTTGTCCCCAGCTTCTTCCATAAAGTCCTCCAGAAATATCCTACAAACTTGGTGTCCCGATCTAAAACAATACTCCTTGGCAAACCGTGAAGTCTGACGACTTCTTTGAAAAACAGGTTCGCAATATGAGTTGCGTCGTTGGTTTTCTGGCATGGTATGAAATGTGTCATCTTTGAAATATGTCTACCACCACAAATATTGAATCAAATCCTCTTTGTGTTCTTGGCAACCCCAATATAAAATCCATGCTCATTGCATCCCACGGTCTCTCAGGTATGGGTAATGGTTGGTATAACCCTGTGTTCTGCCTTTTCCCCTTTGTGTGCTGACAAATCCTACATCTGTCCACAAATTTCTTAATATTTGTCCTCATCCCTGGCCAAAAATATGAGTCATTCAACTTTGAGAACGTTTTGTCATGACTGAAATGTCCGGCCAATCCTCCACTGTGTTTCTCCTTCAGCAGGTTCTCCCTCATGGAGAATTTTGGAATACATAACTGATTTCCCCTGAATAATAATCCATCCTGGATCATATATTTGGTCCACTGGCTTTTATCCCTGAGAATTGGATTCTCAGATGCCTCATACGCCTCTTTAAAGTTTGGATCGTCTTTGTACATTTCTTTGAGATTATCAAAACCCAAAGTTTTGACTCTAAATTCCTGCATAAGCAAACATTTCCTGCTCAAAGCATCAACAACTTTGTTAGCAGTTCCATAAATATGTTTAATTACAAAAGTAAAATTATGCATGTATTCAACCCATTTAACAAGTCTTTTGTTCAACTTCTCCTGTTGAGTCACAAATTGTAAGGCATGATTA
>SNQJ01S0058004.1:9715-36348 GCA_010110895.2 Picea sitchensis | reverse complement strand
CTAAGAGCTATGGAAATGAATAGCAGCAAATGTGAAGCATTTCAAAGTATTCATAAGCAAGTGTTATCTCACAAGAGAAGATGGCAGGATTGGAAAATTTGACTCACGAGTTGATAAAGGATTATTGGTTGGGTACTCAAGAAAAAGAAAAGAATATAAATGCTTCAATATAAGGGTCAAAAGAATAGTGGAAAGCATCAATGTGACGATTAATGAAATAGATGGGTGGAATACTAAAGATAGAATAAAATATTCAATGGAATAGGATCACGAAGAAGATTTTTAAGAAGAAGAAGTAGATGAAGAAGCAGATGAAGAAGAAGAATAGTCATAAGTGGAGCAAGAGAAGAAAGATCTTTAGGTACCTCCAAAGACACCTAGCAGACAAGTGCAGAAAAATCATCCACCAGAATAGATCATTGGGAATAAATATGCAAGAGTTGAAACTCGGAGAATAATACGTTCACAAGAACAACAACACTTAGCACTATTATCCACAACTAAGCCAATCAGTTTTGAATAATCCGGCAAGGATGAATACTGGATCAAATCTATGAATGAAGAATTGGGCTAGATAAAGAAGAATGACACTTGGGAACTTGTTCTAAGACTGAAGAATGAGAATGTGACTAATACAAATGGGTTTTCAGGAACAAATTGAGTGAGGATGGATAGGTTCCAGGAACAATGAAATACTAGTATGCAAAGGATACACTCAAATTGAGGGTACATATTTTGAAGAGACCTTTTCCCTAGTCACGAGGATGGAAGCAATAAGATTTATCTTATCCTATGCATATTCCAAGAGAAGAAATGTCTATTAGATGGATGTAATGTCCTCCTTTCTAAATGGATAATTAGAAGAAGAAGTCTACATCGAACAACTTGAAGGGTTTATGTTATCAAAAATGGAAATTTGTGTTTGCAGGTTGAATAAGGAACTATATGGTCTCAAACAATCCCCTAGAGCATGGTATTTAAGATTGGATAGATACTTACAACATCAAGGGTTCAGTAAAGGAAATGTAGACAATAATCTCTACATAAAGGTAAATCAATATAGTATCATGTTAAGTGAAGTTTATGTTGATGATATTATTTTTGGAAGCGTTGATGATAGGATGAGTCAGAAATTTGCTAAATATCGATATTTCATTACTTGGAAATTTGTTATTCTTTTTGGGACTCTAGATCTGTCATAGCAACAAAGTTATATTCATCTCTTATACCAAGTGTTGAAACAGATCTTGAAATCTTTTATCCTTAAGACCTAGATTTTTAATTTTTAAGTCTTGGCGTTTTTCAGCCTTCTTAAAACAAAAATTTCGTCACCTATAAATTCGCGATGCCTTTTATTTTTTATTTTTGGAAAATGAATGGAAAAAATCTAAACAAATATAAGTTTTCAAATACTCTTTGAAAAAATCTTTTAAATAGGCAGTAATTTAAAATTTACGAATTTTAATTTAAACCTAAAAGGAATCGGGATTCAGGGTTTTGCGTAAACAAATGTTTGATGCAAATTGAGATACGAAACCCCAATCCCCGATTTCCCAATACTTTAAAACTTAATTAAAACATAAATTACTTAATTCTCAATTAAAAGGGTTTAAAAGTTAAGTTAATCACGTCGCGATATCGAGATTCGCGGTTCAATAAGATCATATACTCTTGACATTGTGTTTCCCGATTTCCCGATTTCGCGATACATTTGATCCTTAAGTAAAGATTTGAATTAATCTGACCTCTGATAAGAATGATTAAGAGTTAAATAATTACATCGCGATTTCGGAATTCGCGGTTCTATGAGAAGTGTGTTTCTTGTCATCCTTTTTCCCGAAATCCCGATCACCAAAATATCAACTCATAATTCACATTTAAAATAAACTATATATGTTTTGGCATTAATTTTGATTAATGAGATTGATTAAGATAAGTTAAATCATGTTTTAAAGAAACAGGTCATCGCGATTTCGGGATTCACGATTCCATGAGATCACAAACTCATGTCATCAGATTTCCCGAAATCCCGATTCTCGATTTTTTGATTAACGAAATCCCGAAAAGGTCTAATCCCGATTAATTAACATACTAAAAACATTTTAATTTAAATTAATACATCGCGATTTTGGCGATTGGGTTTCTTCGATGACATATTTTCTCGACATCAAGAGTGTCGAAACCCCGAAAAGTCATGTTTTCAGACTTAACTCATAATTAACATTAATAAATCATATTCCTAAACAGGTTTTAAATTTAATCTTTCTTTGAATGTTCATTAATGCGTCATTGTCCGACTAATTATGTTTCTATTATATTTGAAAACACAAATAAAGCCTAGGTACAGGCATTAAATGCATATCTTCGAAAATATCTTTTACATTAAGAGCTTTAACTTCGTAACAGAGGTACAAATCTCAATATTTTTATGATATATTCGAAGTAAACATTTGAAACGTCTGTATTTTCATTCTAAAGTTGAGCTCACTCATCCACTCTCCGTGACATATTTTCAAACTTAACGCAAAACTATGGCACCCAAAAAAGCTCCGAAGAAGAACGAAGACCAACCGGAAGGTGATATAATCTCCGATACTACGACATCCAGAGTACACTCCATCAAATCGTGGACTGGAATTTCCGAAAAGCTGGAGGATGAGCTTAAATATGCAGACCCTGATTCAGAAAATCATCTCTGAGATATTGCCGAGTCTGAGCTTCACAAGGTTGTTGCGCATCCGAGACTTGTGTCATATACCGATATGATCAGCTAGGCTCTGGATAAAGTGGATATCCCAACAAGAAGCATTTTGAATGTGCAAGGAGTTGTTATCGTCTCATTCAGGCCTGAACATATTCAAGTAATGTATAAGCTCTCGCTCAATTATAGACACACCTTTAATTCTGAGCTTTTAGTCGAGTTTCAAATAAAAGAATGCATTGAAGCGGGCCAGACATACCCTGACATGATTAAAGGATGGGCCAGGGATGAAAATAATTTTAGGGCTGATTTACATGGGATTTATGCCACAGCTTCCTTAAACGAATATATGGTTTATGTAGCAATGATGTTATGTAGACTTTTCGGGAGAAAGGATCCTTGTCACTTTCATGCAGACTGGACACCTTTCCTAGAGGAAGTTTCAGAAGGACGCAGTTTTAACTGGCATAAAATTTTGTCAGATAATCTCACATCAGAGGTTGTGAATTACAAAGAAGCCAAGTCAAAAGGACAACCAATGTCTTTTTATATGTCTGCATATATTATGGATGTCATTTGTTTTATGACTCCTTTCCCATTAATGAATTGGAGTTGGAATGTTTCTTGCCCGGAGCATGTTCATAAATACCACTCAGCTCTCTGGGAAGAAAATGCAAAAGATGTTTTTTATGATGTTTTTCATTATGTAATTATCCCTCTGCACAAAATATTCTTTGGATGAGAACCCCCTCGCATTTCTAACACAGTCATAGATATCCTCAAATCGGTTTCTGACTAGTTTATTGAGGAAATTTTTTCCTATGTCAGGGTTTATGGTTGTTCCATTCCGCCTCACACACTCCCGAAGTTTTTACCAGACAGATTGGTATGCAGAGAAGTGGCTCATCAGTTAGCCAAGGGTGGTATTGGGTTAGAATTAAAATCCCTTCAGAAAAAGCATGGCCATCTTTCCCTGTTCATAACGGGAAATTTACTTTATCAAACATAGGTCATTCTAAAGAGGAGGACGAATCATTGGAGGAAGTTAAATTAGTAAACATCGAGCACAGAAAGCACGACCCTTACCAAATAATTAGTCGGCATTACATACACTGTAATTTAAAAGAATATGAACATGAAGTTTCAGTTTATGATGATATTTTCAAAGATGTTAAATCTTATGAGGAAGTATAGAGCAGAGTACAGGCCTTGTCACCTAACTCACAGGTGGGGTTTGTATCTTTTCAAAAACATAGGTGAAGTTGTCTGTCGAAGATTTTACAAGGTGAAATATCGACTTCATTGCCAGAACAGGAAGAAACCCCTCTAGGGTTTGAAACTGATACTCAGGATAAGTCAAGTGACAAAGATAAGTTGAAAGATCCTGAAATTCCTCCTCAAAACACAGAGGGTTCTCAGATAAAATAACCAGAAATAGAAAAGGGAAAAGGACTGGAAACAAGTCCAATAATTTTGGATGATATTCCAGAAAATATTGGAGGAACTGTTTCAAAGGAACTTGGTAGCCCCATTACATATGTAACTCCACTACAGTCAACTTTCGGAACCCCTCATGAAGGAGTTTTATACGTCAGTGACCTGGAGTCGATTTCAAGAGATGAAATCCCCCCATCCGATTATTTTTTCAGCAAAAAGCGAAGAGTTGTTTTGAAACAGGAAATTCATCCTGTAGGAGAAAGATGATTAAGAAGCACAGAGTTATTATTGATGGGAAGAAACTCAAGGATGGAGAATTCGCTACAGAGTTATCAGGAACAATGGGTTCTATAGCGTCAGCTAATATATATTCTGTAGGAAATCTAACAACTATGCTTGAGCAGAAGGATCAAGAAATAATTCAGTTGCAAAATAGGTTAAAGGAAAATGAAAGGAATATTGGTTGGGGAATACAAAAGGGTCTAGAACAAGCTAGACTCAAAGATATGCAAGAAATCCAAAAGTTGAATAAAAACTTGGATGAGGCAAAACACATGATACAGGTCACTCAAGAACAAGTTCAAAGGCTGGGCGAAGAAAATAAATTTTTGCAAGACAAGATTATTTCTATTGCTAACCAGGTAATTGAAATTGAACATTTCAGGACACAAGCATCAGAGATATATGCAAAAATAGAAGAGGAACAACAGAAAGTATTCTACAATCTGGAAATTATCCAAAACTATTTTCAGGAATCAAATAGGTCCATGGAACAGGTGTTCCAGAAAGAAAGAGAAGCAAAAGAAGCAAGGAATACTTTTCAAAAAGAAGTGGCTTCCTCACTAAAAGAAGAAATCGGAAAAAATTAGAAATTATTTGTTTCTGAACCGGTAAAAGGAGATATAATGATAAAAGTTTGGGAAACGAAATTGGTTGAATATAAAAGAATTACAAAAGAAATTAACGAAGATTGTCAAGGAATCTTCAATCTTTTTGAAAAAGATTCATTAAATATTGGGGTAGATGGTTGTTTTGGGTTATTAGGCAAAATCAACATTGTCAGGCATCAGCTGAAGTCAAGAGAAGAGCTCGAAGAAAGGAAAGCAGAAATTTCAAATATTAAATTGGTCAACATTACAGAAATAAATAAGTGGATGGTAACTTCAAGTTTAAGGTTGAAAAATGTTAAATTCACAGAGAAAACGATAGAAAGTCAGTTGCCAGATTTACAGAGAAGATTTTTCTCTTTTGAAGCAAATGAGATACCTGAGGCTCCTAGGATCTTAGTAAAATTTTTGGGCAAATGTGTTCAATGCGTTGAAGCAGAGAAAGAAAGTTCATCAACGCAAATTTAAAACTTTTAAAAATGTTTTTATCTATTAGAATTTTGAAAGAAATTGTAAATGGTTGACATTATTTTATGTAACCGTAATATTAGGGAGTTGGTTAGTTAGCAACAAGAAACTTTGATAGAACTGTATAAATATAGTTTCAAAGGGCTGAGCAAGGGCTTAAGAATTTTTGGGGAGATAGCCTTTTTTGTAATTTCAGTTTTGAAGTTCATCGGAATATAAAATCGCAAACAAGATTCTGGATCCTGCAATTTTGTAACTATGTGTCTTCCCCTGTCCATCATGCTTTGTTAAATTTTCCTTTTGAAGTGTTTTATCTAACAAGTAAATCAATCTGAATTTATATACATTGTTGTTTATTATTTCGGATTGGTTTGGATGTTGAATGTATTACAGTCTTTCCTCTGAAATTACTTCAGTAATTTCAAGACCTGTAAAACCTTATGTTCCTTAATATTTAAGTTAGATATCTTGTTTTTATTTCATCATCGTTAATTGAAATATAGGATTATTTCTTGATAAAAGCCTTATATTTCTCTTTATTGTGTTTCATGTTTACAATTTCAAAATTGTTACAAAGCCAGGAAACGGCCTTGAATGTGTTTTTTACATTATTGTTATAGATTTTAAAATTGTTTTCATTGATCTCATCTCTGGAAAGATGAAGTAACCAGTTGATAAAAAACCCATTTTATAAACCTTTTAAACTTTATCATCCATGACTGTCCCTAATAGCAGACAACCTAACGTAGAACCATGCCTTCAAGATCAAACCAGCATTGCCCTAAGTTTATTTAATACTATTTTACAAACAGTGACTAATAGGGCTGAACTAGAACGATCATGGGCTGCTATTGAACGTGACATTAGCATCCAAGAGAAACAGGAAGAGAGACAAAGACAGTTGAGAAACTGAATCTGCTCTGACCTTTCTTTAATTCCTTAATTCTAAATATTTTCTTTAAATCATTTTCGGATGCCTTGATGGTATGTTTTATAGCCTTAAAACATAAACTCAGGAACAACACCAAGCATATCAGAGAAATGGTAAATAAGTTTGGAATGGAATATTGCAAACCAGTCATTACTCCTATGTAGACTAGTTGCAAGTTAAGTAAGGATGATGATTTTAAGGATACAGACCATAGAAAGTACAAATCGATGATTGGAAACTTACTCTATGTGAAAACTTCTAGACCGGATGTGATGCAGAAAGTTGGACAGGCTTCAAGGTTTCAAGCAACACTAAAGGAATCACATGTTATGGCGATGAAGAGGATATTCAGATATCTCAAAGGTACATAATAGTTTGTCTTATGGTATCCAAAAGGGAATGATATATCTCTTGTTTCCTACATAGATGCAGATTGGGCAGGTTGTAGTGATGATAGAAGAAGTACAAGTGGAGCATATTTCTACTTGGGTGAGTGCCTCGTATCATGGTTAATCAACAAAACAATCATCAATATGTTTATCTACAGCAGAATCATAGTATATTGTAGTAGAAACATGTTGTACTCAGGTTCTATGGATGAAACAAACTTTGAATGATATACAAGTTGAATATGATGATCCCATTCCAATATTTTGTGATAACACTAAATCCATAAGTATCTCAAAGAATCCAATGATTCACTCCAAGATGAAACACATTCCAATCAATTTTCACTTTCTATGAGAAAAGGTTGCAGAGAATAACATCAAGGTCTAGTATATTGGGACAAAACAGTAGATTGCAGATATTTTCACCAAAGCTCTTTCAAAGGATCCATTTGAGTATGTTCAATAGAAACATGGAGTATTTTCTTCCCCACAATGAATTACAAAACATCAAGCACAACACAACAGGGGGAGAGTAGAGATAGAATACTTGAAGATAATAATTTTTGAATTCTTTTCATATGTCATGGATTTACATGAGGAAGCACCATAAAGAGAAAAAGGATAGTAGAAATATCTTAAGCTTCCAGGAAGGGGGATCATCCCCAAATGTAATTTACCCTTTTCCCATTGATGTCGATGGGGGAGAGAGTAATAAGAGGCATGGAAATGGAGAGAAAGAACAAAGGAATGATTACAGAGGGATCGATGGTCATAGGGGGAGCATGAGCATAAGTGCTTCCATACCATCAATGTTGCATCGTATTATTTCCATCAATTCCAAATGGGGATATTGTTTGAAGATTGGGTTGGTTTTCATTGATTTCAACCCTTGAAGCAAGTATGGAAACAAATTATTGTAGCCCTAAAGATATGGTTATTGATGCAACCTCCCGGTCTTGGATCATTAAGGTAGTGATTCAGAGAGACTCCTTGGTCCCTGTGGGCACCCGAAACTACCTTACCCTCACACAGACTCTTTCGCAAGTGACCATGGCTATGATCGTGGGTCTACTTCCTTCGTGGTTCGAACTTCAGGGATGTCTCGAATCCTTTCTTCACTCCTTCACGAAGCACTCGTCTCTAAGTCTCCAAACTCTCTCCACGTGTCTCCTCATATTTGTCGACCCCACAATGTTTTAGACTTCGAAATCCCACGAAACTCTAGGCCTTCCACTCACGACCTCCAATCTCCCGATTTTTGAATTCTTCAATCTGTCACACCATGCTCTCCTTTGGTCCACGGTCGAAATATAGTCACGATTTCGGACTTCACGATCTATCTTTGTGTAGGCTTCAAACTTGTTGAAAATCCAAAGTAACAAAATAATTCACTGTTATCCTCCTCCTCGCTTTCCCATATCTAATGGTATGGTATCATTCGCTTCCTCTGAGAACGAACCTTGCACTTGTTGGATTTTACAAGAAGTTCAAGGATTCCTTTCCTTGAAGATTTTCGCTGCTCTCCCTCCTCATCTTTTCTTCTCTGACTTGTTCCCTTGAACAATATTTTCAACCCGTATTCAAATCACTAGTCTGTGCACACCTTGCAATATACTTTCATCCACACTCACTCATCTGTGAATAAATTCACACTCCTTGCGACTGTTGATGCACTCCTTGTAGACATAAAAGTTCTGCTATCCCTTCTGAGATCTTGAATCAGAATAGACTCGGTCATGCACTCCTTCCAGACATTATGCACACCTTTCACTTTCTCACTAAAGAGAAAAACAATTGAAACTTGTCTACTCCTCGCAATGACTCATACATTCAACAAAGCAAATTTAGTCATATATTCAAGAACAAAAATAACAGAGAATTTAAAGACAACAGAGACTCTACCATTTACTCAGTTAGATACAAAACCACACACATTTGGGACAATTTTCCTCTGTTATATTCATTCAACTGGAACTTACATACACACATACATTGTTCTTCACCACTCCTTAACCTATACAAGGTAGATTCAAATGTTTTCCGGTTCTCCCCTACCCGCAGCAACAACAATCATCAACAACCATAGTTGACAAAAACCCTTACTAGTAAATATTTCAAATCTTTATATAAAGAGATGCTCTTCGAGCATTCCCTCCAACTACTCTATGCTACTTTAAATGGAATTAAAAGCTATCAACTACTCAACACCTATCACAATAAATATTGTGTCAAACAGATAAGAGCGCAAGCTCCAAATATGTACTGTGATCCATTCCATAAATTGAAATACATTCCCCCATCACCTTTCATGATGGCTCACCTTTCAAACATTTAAGTACATTCATAACTCAAAACGTTTTGTTAGATATCCCATTAATACATTGATCAATTTGAAATTCAAAAATATTTCAAAATGTGCGCTAGTGCGCCCAGCTGTCCTCAACTCTTGTGATTTGTTGGTGATGCTCCTGCATCATAATCCCTTGGCTAAACAATTCTTGGACTCATGTCCATGAGCTCTTGCATTGATCTTCCATACTTCTGGATCTCTACTTCATTAGCCCAACTGGCATATTTTTTTGGTCGTCCTTTCCATTTCACCAAGTATTTGAAATACGTCTTCTTTTTGGTCTTCTTACCAACCCTTTGATCTATGGTTGTTTCCATCTGTGGATTTTCTGCTACAAGCATATGTTTCTCCCACTAAATCTTTCTTTGATCTTCAGCTCTTTCATTTCCACCTTCTCTGTTAATATACAAGTCTGCAATTTTGAATATGGGTGATATACCCACATCTTCTAGCAGCTCTAACTCATAAGAATTCTTGCCAAATCTTATCAAGATTTTACATTGACCTATACTTTTCAACTTTATCTTGTTATAGGTTACTCTTGGTAATATTTATTTCCTTATATGTTCTATAACTTGATCTCCAAATTCAAATTCAAGCTTCCTCATGTGTTTATCATCTCTGTGCTTTTATTCCCAGCTAGTCTTCTTCAACTATTCCTTGATCTAATTGTGAAGTTTATGCATATCTTCAGTGAAATATTCATCTCATGCACTTCTAAACTCATCTTAATTCAGATCTATTAACTCTGAAACTCCCCTCAGATTCATTCCATACATGAATTGAAATGGACTTTTCCTAGCGCTCCTGTTCACTGAGTCATTATATGCAAACTCGGATTATGCTAGAATCTGATCCCACTAACTATGGTGTTCAATGACCAAGCTCCTTAGCAAATCTCCTAAGATTCTATTCACCACTTCGGTTTGTCCATCTATTTTTGGATGATATGAAGAACTAAAATATAGTTCTATCCCCAACCTTTTCCACAACGTTCTCCATAAATTACCAACAAATTTGGTATCCCTATCTGAAACTATACTCTTGGTCAATCCATGGAGTCTCACAATCTCTTTGAAAAAAAAGTTTGCAACATGCATTGCTTCATTGGTCTTATGGCATGGTATAAAATGTTTCATCTTCGAAAATCTATCTACCACCACAAATATGGAATCATTTCCTCTTTGTGTTCTTGGAAATACCAATACAAAATCCATGCTTATTGCATCCCAAGGCCTTTCTGGAATAGGTAATGGCTAATACAGCCCAGTGTTTTGTTTCTTCCCCTTGGCATACTGACAAATATTACAATTGTTCACAAATATCTTTACCTCCTCTCTCATACCCGGCCAATAATATGAACTGGATATTTGATCAAATGTTTTTTCATGGCTGAAGTGTCCGGCTAGACCTCCGTTATGCTTTTCCTTCAGCAAATTCTCCCTCATCGAGCATATGGGTGTACATAACTGGCACCCATTGAAAAAAAATCCATCTTGAATCAGATATTCGACCCACTAGCTTCTGTCTCTGAGCACAGGGTTTGCACATGCTTCATATGCTTCTCCAAAATCTAGATCACCATGATACATCTCCTTAAGGTGATCGAACCCCAATGTTTTAACCTGAAATTCCTGCAGAATCAAAATTTTCCTGCTCAATGCATCAACAACTTTATTAGCATTCCCAAATATATGTTTTATGACAAAAGTGAAATTTTACATAAACTCTATCCACTTAGCATGTTTTTAGTTTAACTTCTCTTGTCTCGTTATGAATTGCAAAGTGTGATTGTCACTATACAAGACAAACTCCTTCGGTATGAGATAATGTCTCCATTTATTCAATGCTTGGATTATGGCATACAATTTTTTGTCGTATGTGGAGTACTTTTTTTTAGCTTCATTCATCTTCTCACTGAAATATGCAACAGGTCTATTTTCCTGGCTTAAGACTGCTCCAATTGCAACTCCACTCACATCACATCTTACCTGAAACGTCTTTCCGAAATCCGGTAGAACCAGAATCACTTTTTCAGTTATCTTCTCCTTCAATATGTTGAATCTCCTCTCAACCTCTTATGTCCACTTGAGAGACTTGTGTCTTTTCTTCACTGTATCCATCATTTGAGCACTAATCCCACTAAAATTTCTGATGAACTTCTGATAAAAAAAAAATTAATCCATGGAAGCTTCTTACCTCAAAGATATTCTTTGGTGACGGTCATTCTTTGATTGCTTTCACCTTTTCAGGATCCATCTTCAACTCATTTTAATAAATAACAAAACCCAAATATATGAGCTATGTATTCAAGAAAGAGGACTTCTTCAAATTCATTAACATCTTCTCTTGCTGCAACCTCCTCATCACCAATGTTAAATGTCTCAAGTGTTCCTCATTACTCTTGTTAAACACCAGTATATCATCCAGATACACAATCATGAACTTACCAATTAAATCCTTTAATACTTCATTCATCAGTCTCATAAAATTGTTCGGGGTATTCGTTAATCCAAACAGCATAACAAGCCATTCATATAGCCCCTCATTCATCTTGAATGTTATTTTCCACTCATCACCCTCTCTCATCCTGATCTGGTGATATCCACTTTTCAAATCTATTTTTGAAAAATAGTTGGCTCCACTTAAGCAATCCATCAAGTTATCCATCCTTGGTAATGGAAACCTGTATCTAATGGTGATCTTGTTTATGGCTCTCGAATTCATACACATTCTCCATCCTCTATCCTTTTTTGGACTTAATACAGTTGGTACGGCACATGGACTCAAACTTTCTCTGACCAATCCTTTGTGTAACAGATCTTGAACCTATCTCTTCACCTTCTCATTCTCTTGAGGTGTCAATATGTACATTGCTTTGTTCGACAGGCTTGCTCCTAGTATCAGGTCAATGTGATTATTGATCCTCTTGATAGGTGGAAATGAGTTTGGAAACTTGTCCACTATAATATCAGCAAAGTTCTCTAGTAGTTGTTGAACTTCCTCAGGAAAATCCTCCAATGAAGTACTGGTAAGGATAACCCCCAGTCTCCTTACTACAAGAAATTGCATCTCTTGTTCCTTCTTTACTTCATTAAGGAGTTCCTTCCCACTCATGAGAAGTATGCTTGAGTTGGCTTCTTCTTTCACCTTATTTTCCTCAATTGGAAGCAACATGTGTGTCCTCCCATTATTCTTTAAGGTGTATGTGTTTCTCCTCCTATCGTGAATAACATTCTTGTCATATTTCCAGGTCTCCCCAACAAAACATGGAAGACATCCATAGGAATCACATCGCATAGGATCTCATATCTATATCCTCCTATTTTAAAATTAACCAGGCATTGTTGAGTAACTGTTAATTGATGACCTTTCTGCAACCATGAGACTTTGTATGGTGTCGGGTGTGCATTCGTTTCCAACTCTATCTTCTCCACCATCTTCATGGATATTAAGTTGTTAGTTCTCCCACTGTCAATTATCACCTTGAAAACTTCGTCCTTCGTTTTGCAAGTTGTCCTGAACAAATTGTTCCTTTGTATTAGATTTTTGGCCTCTGGCTCATGCTTCAAAAGAACCTTCTTCATCATCAAGGATCTTCCATCCTCTGCACCTTCTATCTCAACATCTCGCCTCTGCGCTTCTAATCTGTGTGCTTCACCTCCCTTTTTTCTCTTAGGGCAATCCCAAGACTTATGTCTTGTCTTTCCATAGGCGTAACATCTCACTTATCCTCCCCTACCTCTTCCTCTTCCTCGAGGAAAAGAACTTCTACCACCACTTTGTCCTCCTTGGTATCTTCCTCCTCTCTCAGAGTGGCTATGTGGTTTCTTTACCTCGTCTCTAGGATTCTGAGCCTTATCTTGGGCAACTCCTTTGCCTCTATTCGATATTTGACCTCTGTTCTACTGACCTCCTTTGCCTCTATTCGAGATTTGACCTCTGTTCTCTTCTTCCTTCAGTGCCATCTGATACACATCTTCATTCATCCAGACTATCGCCATACTAATCTCCTCCTAAATTTTGTATCTCAGGCCATTAATGTATCAAGCAACTTTCTCTTCATCTCTTTTTCTTTGTCCAGCTCTAATGTTGAATTTGTAGAACTCTTTTGTGTACTCCTTCATAGTCAATCCTCTCTGTCTCAAGATCTACTTTCTCCTGAACCGATTTATCTGGTAATCCTTGGGCATGAATTTTTCCTTCAACTTGGCTACAATTTGATCCCAACTCTTGATATTTCTTTTTCCTATGATCCTCCTGTCGGCCT
This sequence comes from Picea sitchensis, assembly GCA_010110895.2. Lineage (NCBI taxonomy): Eukaryota > Viridiplantae > Streptophyta > Pinopsida > Pinales > Pinaceae > Picea > Picea sitchensis. The sequence continues at coordinate 22,915 of SNQJ01S0058004.1, read as the reverse complement.
GCAGTTCACCCCACCACATTGTTACATGTTCTTTCAGTCTAGTGGCAACATGTCTTACCTTTTTCTCCTCTTCTACATCCTCATAGTCGAAATACCTGTCCATTGCTCGAATCCATTCAAGAAATTCCTGAGTGTCTAAATTTCCTTAATACATATGGATGTCAATATTCACTCTAACACCCAATTTGACAACCTCTCTCAATAAGCGTTCTTCCGCAACATCCTCAGCTACAACTTCTGCAACTTATACTTCTTCCATTTCTACCTCGCTGATGTCTCCAACATCAGGCACTCTCCTTCGTGTTGTTTCCATGGCATCAATCCTCGCATGCAGTTTTCTCATCTCTATTTCCATAGCTCTGTTAGCTACAGGTGTATCATCACGTCTTCTAGGGGACATTGTGTTGACGCTTATCTTTCTCCTTACAGAAATCAATTCTGTGTTCTTCTCTAATACCACTTGATGCAACCTCCCGGTCTTGGATCATTAAGGTATTGAGTTGGAGAAACTCCTTGGTCCCTGCGGACACCCGAAACTACCTTACCCTCACACAGACTCTTCTACAAGTGACCATGGCTATGATCATGGGTCTACTTCCTTCACGGTTCAGACTTCATGGATGTCCTTAATCCTTTCTTCACTCCTTCCCAAAGAACTCAGCTCCGAGTCTCCGAACTCTCGCCACGTGTCTCCTCACATTCGCTGACCCCACAATGGTTCGGACTTCATGATCCTGTGAACCTCTAGGCCTTCCACTCATGACCTCCAATCTCCCTATTTCTGAATTATTCAATCCCTCGCCACGTGCTCTCCCACAGTCAATGGTCAAAATCTAGTCGCGATTTCGGACTTCTCAATCTATCTTCCTCTAGTCTTCAGACTTATTGAAACTTTGAAGTACCGAAATACTTCATGGTTATCCTCCTACTCTCTTTCCCAGATCTAATGGTCTGGTATCGTTTGCTTCCTCTAAGAATGAATCTTCCACTTGCTGGATTTTACAAGAATTTCAAGGATTCCTTTCCTTGAAGATTTTCTCCACTCTCCCTCCTGATCTTTCCTTTTATGACTTGTTTCCTTAAACAATATCTTAGACACTTAGTTGAATCCCTGGTCTGTGCACACCTTACAATATACTTTCATCCACAGTCCTTGCGATTGTCGATGTAGTCCTTGCAGACATATAAGTTATGCTATCCCTTCTGAGCTCTTTAGTCATAATAGACTCAGTCACACACTCCTTGCGGGCACTATGCACACCTTGCACTTGCTCACTAAAGAGAAAAAAAATTGAAACTTGTCTACTCCTTGAAATGACTCATACATTCAAAAAATAAAATGCAGTCATAGATTCAAGAACAAAAATAACAGAGAATTGAAAGACAACAGAGACTCTACCATTTACTCAGATAGATACGCAACCACACAAATTTGGGACAATGTTCCTCTTTTATATTCATTAAACTAGAACTTACATACATACATACATTGTTCTTCACCACTCCTTAACCTATACAAGATAGATTCAAATGTTGTTCAGTTCTCCCCTATCTGCAGCAACAACAATCATCAACAACCACAATTGACAACAACCCTTACTGGGCAATATTACAAATATTTATATAAAGATATGCTCCTCGAGCATTCCCTCCAACTACTCTATGCTACTTTAAATGGAATTAAAAGATATCAACTAATCAACACCTATTACAATAAATATTGCGTCAGACAGATAAGAGCGCAAGCTCCAAATCTGTACTGCGATCTGATCCATAAATCCAAATACATTCCTGTTGGTGAAATTATTTACATAATATATTACCAAACATAAATTATCAATCGGGATTCATAATCAGTGGATTTTATGCACTATATGTTCCAATAATAGATAGGTTCTTATGTCTGATGAGTATATCTCAATCAAGAAAACCATCTAAAATCAATACTCTATTTTCACACTTCAAAGATAACACTCTTCACACAATTCAGAAATTAGAAAGAAGAACTCATAAACAAGCATACTATCTAAAGTTCTTGCTTAGGTGATGGACCTGTTCATTGATGGCTCATGAAAGGAAAATATGAACTTTGATTCTATCGCCTAGAGCAACTAAACTAACAGCAATTAACACTCTATTTTAGGATCTCTAAATTCTTCACACAACTTCAAACTTAGAATATAAAACTAATAACAAAACTTTTCAAGCAAATAGTGCATCAAAAGGTTCTTCCTTAGGTGACAAGTCTATTCATTAGGGTCTCATGAAACGAAGAGATGAACTCAGATCTTGTTCCCTGTAGCAATTGAAAACAGTAATCAACAATTCAGTCTTAGACAAAAAGGAATCATAACTCTATTCACTCCAATCAAACCTGTGTAGTACAGAAAATAGTCAATATAATTGAGAGTCTTCATTATATGGTGCATGAAGGTGAGAGATGAAGTCTGATATCATTTCCTGTAATAACTCACTTCAAACTTGCAAGTAATTCTTATCTAATTCTGCACATTCTTCAAAATCAATTGATGCATCACAAACAGAAATTTAATACAATCTTACAATCTTGCAATTCTGGAAAGTTACTTCATTTCTACACAAGAAACATAAGTCTTAATGAGATATTCCATTTGATGGATTATGTAATGCGAACGATGGACTCCCAACTATTCCTGTACTACCACACTTTGCAATCAATTCTAATAGTGAAATCAAAAATGAAATCAAAACAACAAGTACATAAAATAGAAATCTATACTAATAATTTACAATGAGCTTACCAAGCTAGATCGGTGGCCCTTGCCGATTCCAACATGGAATATTTTATATCAGCAGAATCTAAATGAAAAGAGACACACAGGATCATTGAATTCAAATTTCCATTGATCTTCGGCAAATAAATTTACAAAAAGAGTTGGTTCATAAATCCAATTTGCAGCATACTAATTCCTCTCCTTTTTCTTAGAGATATCACTCAATTTATATGGTTTTTACATTACAAATTTGGATCTAGACAATCCAATCCAAATCAAAACCATTTTCCATCAATGTAGGTTGAATACAACCATTTATCGAATCAAGGAAATGCATTTCCCACAAATTTGGGCATGATCTTTAAAATTTCTGGAAAATTGGAAAAGATTTAGGATAGATCCTTCCCCCTGAGATGGAGGTACACACGTGTGATTTATGGAGATTCAAGCACAATAAACCACATGAAAACACAGTTCTGGAAAAAACCCATGTCCCCAAATTTTTAGATTCAGCGTTATCTGCCCAGAAATCGAGGTGAAACTCCAGTACCAGAATGTTGGTATCGGAATCCTATAGATAGGGTTTTAGTACCAGATTAGCACAGTCATAGCCATGAGTACCGGATTAGGTGCATGAATTGGTACTAGAATAGAGAAGAGTGTGATGGTACTAGATTAGGCACCCAAGCAATACCATATCAATTATTCTTAAGAGTCAAACGATTAGGATCATACAAAATCGTGCATTTAATCGAATTAACTCAAGAAAAATTTAAAAAAATCATGCCTTAATCATAAGTTACCTCTCTATGCATATGGAAAAGGTCATCAAGTGTATTTGTGGAGGAAACAATCAATTATATATACATAGCATAGGTAAAATAGGCCCAGATAGATGGTAATATAGGGTAATATAAGTGTCAAAATGGAGACTCAACATTCCCCCATGCTTAAGTCATTGCATGTCCTCATGCAATAATGATCTTCAAAATTTCAAAATCGATGGTACTCTTCACCCGATGAATCATACCCTGAAGTTCAATCCTTCTTCAACTCCTAAGTTCCTGCTATACAATATAAACTTCTTGGCCTATGCTTCACACTTCTTACCCATGGCGAAGTAGTTATGATGGAAAAGTAGAGTCGTGAGTAATAGATTAGATCTGTTAGTGATTTGACACTAAGTCTTATCCAATCTGTTGTGGATCATAGTTAGGAGAAAGGGTTGGATGTGGCTCTAATATGATTATAGGATAGTGGCCAAGAGTTTTCATAATGACATTGACTAATAGGCCCCCCCGGCTAGATTACCTTTAAAATAAAAGTGATGTAAGCATAGTTTAGATTTCATTTGAAGAGAGGAACACATAAAAGAATACATCCCATGATGATTAAATTGTTTCTTATCCAAGTTTTTAGAGATGAATCTCTTCTTGCTTAGGTAAGGTGAATTACACATACTTAGGGTCCCACTTCTCATGCAAACCTATTTATTTTAAAGATAGAACTCTAAAGTGGATACTTGAAGGTTCTTAATAACATCATCCAAGAGATATAAAGGAAATATTGTAGCCTTGATTTGATAATGCTTCAGAATGAGACCCAAGGGTTTTTGTTCAGTTTTAGGTGTGCCACTTTATGTTTTTCAACTCCCTTTACACATCATATCCCCGATGCCAGTAGGCCTGTTCAGTACCCCTGTGGGTTTACCTTAGTACCATACAAGCATGGCCCCGTTGTCAATAGGCATGTTCAGTACCTCGGCAGGTTTACTTGTACTTCTTGATACTTCATTTTTATTATATTACTCAAAAATATTTAGAATGATGTATAATGTTCATTAACAGCTTTAGAGTATAAGGAAGGCAGGTGGTACGAGAGTGTTTTAGAGTTATTAGGAACATAATTAATTGCTTGCAATTATCCCAAGGGTGACATCATCCACATCAGAGTTAAATATCATATATTCAATGTATAATGGAACATCTCGGATAATGACTAAGAGGTCCCTCTAGTTAATCCTATTAGGGTTCTCATGAAAGTTCATTGAGGTTTTGCAAGGGTGGTCCACCACATGAGGTTTTCATCAATACCTCTCAAGAGAAACTTGTAAAGATAAACATGGATACGAACTTGTTGAATCAACTAGGTTAGTATTAGAAATAATGGTGTCACCACTTTTCAATGGATATTTCAATTAACAATCGATTTTTCAAAATGATGAGATAATAAGATAAGTGCACCCATTATCATATAGAGCTAAATGTGGAAATATCTTATTAAAGGATAGAAGGGATGATTCATTTAGGGGTGAGTGTAGAAATGTAGGAGGAAGATGTACATGAGAGTAAAGAACAATTCAACATAAGACTTAAATGATCCTTGATAGGAAGAACATGAAAAGATTAGCCCATACCTCCAATTACCTGAAGTGAAAACAATGTTAAGCACATGATAAAGATCATATCACTTTGGCATCAGTACCAGATAAGTAATGGAGAAGGTTTATGCAGCACTGGAACAGATAGTACTGGAACAAGACGGTACCGGAACAAAAAGAACGAAAATAAGTAATAGGGGGCAGAAACAGAGTGACAGGATGAATGATTTCTATACGAGATGTATATGAGGGCTTGTAAAAGTTCATGGTAGGGAACGTGCAATAATTGAGAGTAGGAGGATGTATGAGAGTAACCACATGTTTAATACATAATTTCTTTAATTTCTTTAATAAAACGAGAAAAATGTTGAGTTTATACATCCTAGTACTTAAAACTCTTAAATCGAGCAGCAAAACTTGAATATGTGATAAGAGCTATCAACACCTTATTACCAGTACTGGATGAGCACAGGGTTGTGGTTTAGTACCAGAATAGCACAGAGTTGTGGTTCAGTACTAGAATAGCACAGACCTCCTCCTTTGGTACCAGATGAGCACAGAGGCGACCATCAGTACCGAATGAATGCAGGCTTTATCCTTTGGTAACATATGAGCATATAGATGACCATTAGTACCGAAATAGAATGGTACCAGAATTCTGGAAATGACTATCAAAATCCCAGCACTGAACATGGTGATTTGGCCTCGCCGATGGAAGTTGCAAAAGAATATGAAGGTTTCAGCAATCACTCTCCCATGCCTAAGGTTTTTCATGGCCTCATGCAAACAATGTGAGATGTTAAAAACATATGCTCATATGGTTGTGAACATTTGCTAAAAAAAAACCAATAGAACTAATTAAAACTGGATTTTTATTCATGCTTAAAAACATAAAATTTAGGGAAAATGTCAAAAGTTGAATTATTAGCTATGAATAAAATAGTTTGGAATTAACATTCAATTTCAACTGCTATTAAAAAGATCACTTAATTAATAATCCTTATGAAATAGTGGTCTTAAAATAGATAGGTAATGATAAAGAACGAATGCATCATTTTTAACAACTTAAAGAAAAAGAAGAAATTTGAAGTAATAGGTCATGAAGCACTCCCTTAAGTGTTATCTTCTGTTGACAAGGATGCCTTCTCTTCTTTTGAAACCCTTCAAGTATTATGTGTGCATTCGGAGGATGAAGAGATTCCCTTCTCATAAGATTCCAAACAAAATTATCATAACTTTTAAAAAGAAATCTACTATAGGAACAAAAGATCTTAAATTGATTTCTTTATTAGCTTTTGACATTCCCATTTATGAAAAGTATGAAAAATAGGTTGCATTGCAACATTTATTTATTTATTTACTATCCTACTCTAATTGAACAAAAGAAAATGTCCTTCAAGTATAGGAATACTTCCAGTGAAGCCATGTGTGTAACAAGGTTAGAAATATATCCATACTCGAGTTTAAAAGATAAATTTTAATGCATACCAGAGTATGAAGGACCAGTTGCTTTGATGATGATATCAAATAACAATGAAAAGTAAAAGACTAGTGTGACCTGACAACTAATTGGAACCATCTTCCAATAGGATCAATATATTTTTGTTTCTCTTCTTTGTTTAGGTCACATAGCATGTCCTCCTTTTCCATGTTACGCAGATTATCTCCTTCGAGATGATTGGCATTTGGAGTACATACAAGATCTGTTGAGAGGCATGCTAAGAACTCCTCAATCTCAGGTTCCAATGGTTTCTCTCCATTGAATTCTATCCATGATTCATGAGTCTCTTCAACAAATTGACAATAGGAATCCGAAGGGACTTCTAAATATTCTTGTGGAGAGACAACTAAATCTTGAATGTTGTCAAGATATGCTCTTCTTGAGAGGCAGATATCTTAGCTGCTACTAGAATGTGAGAAAGTTCTTGGAGGGACATTCTTCAATCTCTTGATCATCCTTGAATTACTCTAGTTGGTTGATGATCCCTGACTTGCAACACAAATTAGTACTCAAGGGTTCATACAACACCCCAAAAATGATTTATTGTCAAAGATCTAAATTTTAAAACTATTTGAAAAGATAAAACACACCAAACTTGAAATCCTTGTGTTAATTGGACCCTGTTGTCACCAGGTTATTGGCTCACACAAGTTAGCTCATCATAAATAAAACTAAATTTGCATAAAAACACACTTGCATCAAAATAAGAGAGGACAACCTAACTTTGGAGAAACCCCGCTAAAGTGGATGTGTGGGATTTTCCCGCATGTCTTACTATCTTCTCCCCACCCTTAGGTCATCCATAAAACAAATCCAAAACCATTAAATCAATCTAATTCAAATACTACCTATTATCGTTTACAACTACCCGACAACGACGCCAAAATGTTGGTGCAATTATTTTCATAATATATTAACCAACATAAATTATCAACTAGGATTCATAATCAGTGGAGTTGATGCACTATATGTGTCGATAACAGATAGGTTCCTATGTATGATGAGTATATCTCAATCAAGAAAACCACCTAAAACCAATACTCTATTTTCACACTTTAAAGATAACACTCTTCACACAATTCAGAAATTAGAAAGAAAAACTCATAAACAAGCATATGATCTAAAGTTATTTCTTAGGTGATGGACCTGTTCATTGATGGATCATGAAAGGAAAATATGAACTTTGATTCTATCTCCTAGAGAAACTAAACTAACAACAATTAACACTATGTTTTAGGATATAGAATGCTTCACACAACTTCAAACTTAGAAGAGAAAACTAATAACAAAACTTCTCAAGCAAACAATGAATCAAAAGGTTCTTCCTTAGGTGACAATTATGTTCGTTAGGGGCTCATGAAACAAAGAAACCAACTCAGATCTTGTTCCATGTAGAAATTGAAAACAGTAATCAACAATTCACTCTTAGACAAAAAGAAATCATAACTCCATTCACTCCAATCAAACCTTTGTAGTACAGAAAATAGTCAATATAATTGAGATGCTTCATTATATGGTGCATGAAGGTGAGATATGAAGTCTGATCTCATTTCCTATAACAACTCACTTCAAACTTGCAAGGAATTCTTATCTAATTCTGCACACTCTTCAAAATCAAACGATGCATCACAAACATAAATTTAGTACAATCTTACAATCTTGCAATTCTTGAAAATTACTTCATTTCTACACAAGAAACATAAGTCTTAATGAGATTTTCCATTTGATGGATTATGTAATGAAAATGATGGAATCCCAATTGTTCCTGTACTACCACACTTTGCAATCAATTCTAATAGTGAAATCAAAAATGAAATCAAAACAACAAGTACAGAAAATAGAAATCTATACTAATAATTTACAATGAGCTTACCAAGATGGATCAGTGTCCCTTGTCGATGCCAACATGGAATATTTTATATCAAAATATTATAAATGCTAATATACACACAGAATCATTAAATTCAAACTTCCATTTATCTTCAACAAATAAATTTACAAAAAGAGTTGGTTCAGAAATCCAATTTGTAGCATACTAATTCCTCTCCTTTTGCTTAGAGCCATCACTCAATTTATATGATTTTTACATTACAAATTTGGATATAGAAAATAAAATCCAAATCAAAACCATTTTCCATCAATGGAGGTTGATTACAACCATTTAACTAATCAAGGAAATGCATTTCCCATGAATCTACGCATGATCTTTAAAATTTCTGGAAAATTGGAAAAGATTTAGGATGAATCGTTCCCCCTACGATGGAGGTCCACACATGTGATATGTGTAGATTTTGGCTCAAGTTTCCACATGAAAACACATTTCTGTAAAAAACCCATTTCCCCAAATTTTGAGATTCAGTGTTATCTTCCCGGAAATGGAGGTAACAATCCAGTACCAGAATGCTTGTACCGGAATCCTGTAGATAGGGTTTTAGTACCGGATTAGCATAGTCATAGCCATGAGTACTGGATTAGGCGCACGACTTGGTATCAAAATAGCACAGAGCGTGCTAGTACCGTATTAGGCACCCAGGAAGTACCGGATCAATGTTGGTAAAGATTCAAACGATTAGGATCATACAAAATCACGCATTTAATCGAATTATCTCAACAAAAATTAAACAAATCATGCCTTAATCATAAGTTACCTCTCTATGCATATGGACAAGGTCATCAAGTGTATTTATGGAGGAAATATTCAATTATATGTACATAGCATAGGTAAAATAGGCTCATATAGATGGTAATATAGGGTAATATAGGTGTCAAAATGGAGACGTAACAATTCCCCCATCACCTTTCATGATGGCTCATATTTAAAACATTTAAGAACATTCATAAATCAAAAAAAATTGTCAAATATGTCATTAATACATTGATCAGTTTGAAATTCAAAAATATTTCACAATGTGTGCTAGTGCGCCCAGTTGTCCTCAACGCTTGTGCTTTGTTGGCGATGCTCTTGCATCATTCATGGAACCCACGGTTGATCGAGGAATAGAGCCATGAAGGTTAGTGTACTTTCAATTAAGACTATCATATATGGATAGTAATTGCATGTCATTTTTTATGATAGGTGGTATGCCACATGGATCCTTACGGTTCAGGTGATATGTCCTTGAGAAGTTGGAGAACCCTCAAGAATAATCCAGAAACCCCAAGAGGTCAACAAGAAGTCAATTATTATATAATATCCTAGAAAGTCATCAAGAAGTTTTCTAGTCAAAGTGGTTGAAACAAGATGTTAATTATGGGTAAAGTAGTAGTAACAAAGAAATTATGAGTTTACTAATTATGGGTAAAGTAGTTGAAAATAAAAATTGGGTTATCCCTAGAAGAAGGAAAATGGGTAAGACAGTTACAAAAATGCACCTAAAGGAAGGCACTTGGGAAGTATAAATAAGATATCAATAGATGTCCATTATAACCTTTTGAACACATTGAATATATATCTTGTGAAAGGTTTTTGGAAGGAATTTTATTAACAAATTTGAGGTTGTGCAAATTTGAGCCAGCGAAGCAGGAGTTACGACAAAGTTTCATGATTGTATAGGAGATATAGGGTTTTGTGAAAAAACATTGATTTAGTTGATCCCCACGGGTCATACAACTATTTTCCCATGAGGAAACCCCGCAGGTTGTCTAGGGCTCGTCACGCGAGGCCCCACTAGACAACAGGGTTTTCTCCCGCGAGGAAAATAAAGATTTGAAGGATGAGGTGTGTATCAAACTACATAAGATTAGGAGAGTCTAAAGGCATTTTGGCAGTGTGAAGGTACAGCAGAATCATCTACAGAAGTAAAAAGTGTGTTTTTATGGTTGTTTGAAGTTGGGTCTTGGGTCTTGGTGATTGGGTCATGTGAGGTTGAGTATATTCCCTTGATGTACTATTGGTCGTATGGTACATGTTGTATGAGGCAGATCTACAGAACCACACTACTGGTGAAATTGTTGTTTGTAATTGGCACACATTATTTGGTATTTTGTTGAGGTAGTTTTTGTATCATATGGTACATGTTTGAGGCAATTTGGTTGAGATGTATTGTTGAAGATATTGGTACAAGTTGAGGTTACATAACAATGAGTGGTTGATACATGGTTGATGTGATATCTCATTATACTTTGTTTATGGATGTTGTTAAATGTATGGTACATGATTAGAGAGATATATTTTTTATGATAGGTAAATGTTTTAAGCTATACACTTGTGATAGTGGGTATGAGATCTATGTGATCATATCTGATTGGTTGATGATATTGATGTGATAGGTTTTACAGTGACAAGTTTATAGTGAAAGGTATTACAATGACAAGTTTTACAGTGATAGGTTTATAGTGACGGGATTGACAAAGTCTATGGTAGTGATAGTTGGTCTCCATTTGTATTTCAGGGCAGTAAGACAAGGAAAGGAAAGGGGGTTTTAGCCTTCTTCCAGTTGGTGCCGGAAAACTAAGGGATTTGTAGATTCCTTTAGGTTGGAGCCTGAGAAACTAGTGGGTTGGAGCCTCCTTCCAGTTGTATCTAGAAAAAATGGAAGTTGGTGATTCATATGAATGTATTTCTTATGAAATATAAGAAAACAATGATGTGGTTTTCTCCTCCATTGGGTTTCCACGTAAAATTTTGGTGTACTCTGTACTTGTGTGGTTTCTTATTGTTCACTTCTTATTTATACTTCTCATGATGTTTTAAATTCTATTGATGAACTACTCATAAATTTAAAGAATATTTATTATGGTTAAAAGTAATAAAAAATGCTCATATTGATTCCCCCCCCCCCACCTTGGTATTCCAAAAAAAAGGAATATGGGGTCACTACACAAGTTCTAGGTGAATCTTAGGGTTTGAAGGTGAGTCGATGTTGAAAGAAACCTAAAATGGCTAATAGGATTCTTCAAGAGTGGATGGGAAGGTTAGTCCTCTAGGAATCATTTCCAAGTACTATCAAGGTGATCTCAAAGCTTGGCCAATGCAAGAGGGAAGAGCCTTTGGATGTCCTACCTCAATGCAAAGGAAAAAAAAAATCAATGGTCAAAGGGAGTAAGGCTTGAATATAAAAAAATTATTATCCTTAAAATAAATAAAAATGAGTTTATTTTTCAAAATGATTCTTTTATCACTCAGATTAAATCTTTTACATCTGATAGATGGACCTTGGACACAGATAAACTTCTTGTATTTCTTTGTCACTAAAACCATGTTTTCTGATATTGTTTTCATGTATCCAAGTCAAGAATTCCTGTGAAAGTTTATATGGTGATGTAATGCAGGTCATACTCAATACGATCTTGAAGAAAATGTATTTGTTATGGTCAAATGCAAATGTGGTCTGCTTTCTGGTTGCAACTAATTGTTGTAGAAATATCTAGTTATTTATAGAATATGTTGGATTGTAAAAGAAATCCCTTCCTCCATTCTCTTAAAATTATGGTCTATGTCAATCCATGAAGCATGAACTCACTTGTACTAATTTATTCTTGAGTTTGCAAAAAAATGAGTGGGTTGAGAATTTTATTGTAACAACAAAAGTCACGTGTACTATTATGTTCTTGTGGTTTTCTCAAGATGTTTCATCACAGCCCTTATGACACTCACTAATTGTTTCTCTCATTTGATGGAGTGTTACAGGACATACAATCAAACATGTATTTTTCATATCTATCTTCTTCGAGTGAGGTAACTTCAGGTAGAATAGAGGAAAGTGAGATATCTAGTAGGTCTAACATGCAGAGATCAACTAGAGGTGAGAAAATCAGATGAAAATGTCGTAGAAGCATGGAATTTTTCTTTCTAAAGGGGGGTCATGTTCATATGATGATGAGAGCATAGACAACATAGAGGTGCCCTTCAATAAAAAACATATAGTGAAATGATGGCTACCCAAGGATATTCCTCAAATAAACATTTATTTTTTTGTCAATGAAAGAATATACCGCATTGCTCCATCATCATTACATGGTTTGGAGTTATTTTCCATGGATGGAATAAAGGTATGTTATGGAGGATTAACTAAATTAATGGAGTATGTTAGACCCAGTTACATATACAAATATTGGATACAACTATTCCAATATACAAAAAGTATGTGAAGATATGGCATGGTTGCAAATTATGTATATCTAAAAGACAATGATAAAAATAAAGGAGCATCTATGTATATTGGTGGAAGGCCAAAAGCAGCGGGGAATATTGAAGAGTTTATAAACAGTACATGACCCGCGACCACAAATCAGAAACCCAAATGTGTATCTGAGGGGCATGAAGGAAAATGTGTATTCATATGTGCAATAAAATCAACAGCTGCAAGGGAAGCATTGTTGATTGATTACAATTTGAATCAAGTAGATACATACGTTGTTATTATGGGGGCGATACATATACTATTTTACCCAACCTGTAAGAAATGAGTCGTATATTTTATGCTTATCATTTTGTTGGGACTCAGAAATGTCATATTTTCATCCACCTTTCCCTTCACTATTCCTTACATTTCATCGCCCCATTAAACCTTCATCATACCATTTTCATAAATACATTTGGGTTTCACATTATTATTTTCCACTTT
>SNQJ01S0058003.1:19084-31235 GCA_010110895.2 Picea sitchensis | reverse complement strand
GTGAGAGTTCAGTTAATCAGTTAACTCACATGCAACTGAAGATTCGTCACGGTTAACTACATGCATGCAAATCCATTGGAGATCCAGTTGAGATAACAGGTGAAAGGAACAATTGGCTATCAGTTGTGATTTGTTCACACATGCACTGGATATGCTTATGAGCATGTGCAAACTAGGCAATTGTATTCATTCGATTCATTGTGCGAATTCAGATTGCAGAGTTTGTGCAGAGGAGGTAGGCTGTCTGGACACATGAATTGACACATGTATTTGTTAATTTGTGTATGACAGTGTGAGACGATTGTATTGTACTGAGATCTCTCGGATTAGAGTTTTGTATGAGATTGTTTCATGATTCATGATACACATAATATATGATAGTGGGGTTTTTAGCTTTACGCTTTCCCGGTAAAACTTCTGTGTTGTGTGTTATTGATATTTCACTTTGTGCATTGTGGTTGTGATCATGGTTTAATTTCTTCCGCAATAATAATAGTAGAAGTGATTATGTATTTAACAAGTGGCGGAAATTGTTAGATCAGGAGAATCGTAGGAATACATTAATTTGTATCGAAATTTCTACAATTCTCTATTGATAAAAGTGTTATAAAGTGAGCATGATTAATTTTCACGCGACTAAGGCCAATCATATTCATTGATTCCAAGCACTTCTAATAAGTTCCATGAGTGCACACTAAAACTCCTTCAATAGAAAAGATAGGTTTCAACAACTCTTTTTATACAAGCAAATCCATGCTATGAAATTGGTTTTATCTAATTATGGGAATACATTTTTATTCTAGTAAAACAAAGCATTTCTTAATATCCCTCTACTACCTTTATAATCTACAATATTGTGTGAGTGGAGGGGAACTTTTACATGAGTTCTGATATTTGAATTCAACAAATATTTCACCACCAACTGTCAATCACTTCAAATTTTGAAATCAATTAAATGGTTGTATTCATCAATATATATGACAAACATTGACTCAAATAATTAAATTGATCACATTCTCCTATTTGATATCCATAGCTCCCTCTTCCTCCTTTGCTTCTATTCCATCCTCCCTCATTCCACTCCTACGAAATCATGAAATGAAGTTCCACTCATTGGAGATAATGGAATGAAGAAGAATGATGGAAGAGGGGACTATTCATTACAAATAGGATAAAGTGATCGATTTTTATGTTTTACGTCAATACCCATCACATGTTTTTCAACATAGATATTTTGAATTGAATTTGAACATTTGAAGTGATGGACATGTGGTATTGAAAGATATTGTGAATCTAAATATGAGAACTCATGTTGGAGTTTCCCTTCACTCTCACATTGTTAATGATATTATAGAGATAGTAAAGAGTGATAATACACAATGATTCAGTTTGCTATAAGAAAATGATGTGCTCTTTATTAGTGAAAACCAAGTCTGCCATGACATAGAGTAGATAGACTTAAAAGGGTTGTGGAATCCTATCTTGTATGTTGAATTTTTTTAATGTATGTAGATGGAACTTATTTGAAAATCTCGAGGTCAATTAAGAATATTGACCTTAGCCACATGAAAATGAATAATGTTCACTTTGTAAGAGGTTTATCAACAAACAATGGTGTAATTAGTAGGATGCATAGTAACTATGAAATGTTGATATATTTGGATGTACATAATCATTTACAGGATGGAATGGATATTTTCATTTATGGAAACAAAGATATTTTTGACATATTAGGGGTCCAATGGTGTTGTACCACCTAAATATTTTACAAATATAGAAATATTTGAGCATGAGAGAAATAAAATTTATTGAAGCAAATCTTTCAGTTAAAGTATTTAGGGTAGTGAATATTGAATGAAGGAAACTAACTATAAAATGTAATTGGATTTCACTAAAACATTGTTGGTCATTATAGGGAATGGAACTATAGTTCAATTATATTGATTGTTATCTAACATTTTTTTCGTAGCCAATGTTTTCAAGCATGTTGTTGTCTAGGTTGGATGATGCACATAAAGCCCTCATTTTTTGTAGTGTTATTTATGTTAGTTACAATGCAAACATAAATTTGTCAAAAGAATCAAAAATATTTTTCACACATGTTAAGCAATTCATACATAGGATGATCAATATCTCAATATTTTTAATCTGGTTGAAATTTATATGCCATGGAAAAATTAGAGTGGTGCAACAAAAGAACAATCAACACATACCCATAGGTTAAATAATAAAACACTTGTTGCGATAAATTTAGTTAATATGTACACCTTTTTAAAGTGATATTTATAGTTATTCCTATTAAATTTTGCATATTATATGGAACTTCAACTTCGACAAAACAAACCAGTTCCAACACATAATGAATTTGAATAGACAAAAGTTTAGGAATGATTGAATTAGATATATAGAAAACATATTTTCAAAGATAATGAAATTCTATTCCACTTAGTGGATTTTCAACTAAAAACATATATATATACCAAACAATCCATCTCATATTCCTTCCAAGGCAATAAAATAATTTTTTCCCATGGTGTTTGTGTAAATTGATTCATTAAATATGTAATTCAAATTTGGAGCTCAACATAGTATAGGTTGCTACAAATGATAAAGAGCAACACAATCTTTTTTCATTATTACCAATGGTGAGTGATGTACCACTATTCTCTTACACATGGGATAGCATTGGAAATTCACATCTGCCATGTTGGAATTATTTGGTGCATGTAAGATTAAGTGAGACACCATCCATAATGTATCCATACATTCTTTGGTGTACCAAAAAGCACAAGATATTTTTTTTTTTTTTTAATTTAAATCTCAAGTACAATTGTGAAGTACAATTGTGATCTATGGGAGCATTGTAACCTATAAAATTACTACTTGATGGTGCGAGCCAAAATATGGGAACAAAAAATTTAAAAACATTTTGAAGTTGTAAAATTAAAGCTTAATTTTAATTTTTAAATCACTACAAACGTAATGAATATACAAATCAATTTACTCAAAGTCTCTTATCCATTTAAGAGACATGGTTTCCACATAGATAAAAAAATGAAAATTTAATACCATTTACAAAATTCCAAAACAAATGCAAACAAACCATGTAGTAAAAGAAATTGAGAAATCTTGCTATCCGGTAGCACTATATAGTGGGCACTATATATATGGGAGGTTACTGATCATTAGTTATTATTTGGCTTGAAACATTGAATAAAAGTTACAAATGAAGATTTATTTCCATATTTAAAAAAAAATATTTTACTCTTTTGTGCTGCACTTGACACCTCTTTCCATAATTTCATGTGTAGGTATTGAGCATGCTAATTATATTATTTTAATTTTTGTTAAACCTAAAATGGTGTGTGTTACACACTGATGTAGGCTAATTATATTATTTTAATTTTTGTTAAACCTAAAATGGCGTGTGTTACACAATGATGTAGGCTAATATATTAGACACATCAAATGTTTTTTTTTAACTGATATTTTATTAAAGTATATTTTAACCTAAGTTAGTGTCAATAGAAGGGTTATGTGTCAATGTTGGTAAATATATATGGTGAACCATGGTTGTTTAATTTATTGGGAACATTGATAACGAATTTAGGAAAAAATGATCAATATTTTTTATAAAATATGTTGAACTACCAAATTGTTTTAGTAGGGATACACATTATATGGACCAAGGACGCACCTCTCCATGATGACACACTTCTTTGTATTAGTGTTAGTTGTATTAAATAAATCATTCTAAAGACAAGTGCAAGTAGTTGAGATGCATTTATTATTTATGAGTGATTATGTTTTACAGGTTTCATTGTTTTTCCTTCATGTTTGTTTTCTAAATATTTATGCAATGAACATGGAACTCCCATAATATATACCAATTTTTATTAGAGATGATTTCCATAGCTGCATTAAGGGATCTTGTTCCTTCTTCAACCAGCCTCATCCTTCAATAATGTTTATGCAATGAAAATGAACATGGAACTCCCATAATATATACCAATTTTTATTAGAGATGATTTCCATAGCTGCATTAAGGGATCTTATCCCTTCTTCAACAAGCCTCATCCTTCAATAATGTTTTTTTAGAGGATAACAAAGGTATATCGAGTGGCACAATTCTCTCTCTCAAAAACATTCATACCGCATATTTCTCACTCAAGTGATTCCATGACCTAAAAAAGGAATCCATGGCTCCTCACAAGAACTTTGAAGAACTTTGATCATGGGGATGCCTCCCTTGCTAAATAATAGATACAATTTTTACTGTAACAACAATGAGTCACTAAGCATCATAATCAATTTCTTTAGGAACACATTTAGGTGATACATGATATTGCTACAGAACTACAAGATCTGAAGCTCAATAAGACCATGTCTTAACCACTATGTAGACCATGCTAGGACCCTAAATTGACATGACCACAATTTTTTGGTGCCTTTGATGGTGGTCAGATCGAAACTTGGATAACATTAAAGACAACACTACAAAAAAGAGACAAAGTCACCTTAGCATCCTGACATCTATAGGGATTGGTTTCCCAATAGTGGAAATAGGTTAAAGATAATGGTTGTAATGAAGAATCCCTTTGCATAGAACACAATGATGAGATGGTTAGTCATCCATTTATTACCATCAATATATTATATGTTTTCTATAGTTCCCTTCAAGAGTGTTTATATATAATAAACAATGTAGAGAGCATCTAGGTGTGCTAGCTTTAACTATGCCAACTTTTCACTTAGATAGTTTAGTAGTACATTGAATCTTATGCATGCTCTAGGTGCATATTTCCATTTTAAATATAGAACACGTATTCATTATAAAATTTAATTTTGGATTAATTCTTATTATTTGTCATGAAGTAGTTTTGAGGCATAATCCCTCTCTTTCCCTGACATTCTAGGATGCTCTTGATATATAGATGAATCTAGATAAATATGATGCGCTCTTGATATGCATAAGGTTGTTAATCTTGAGACATAATGTGCTATTCTAAGGAACTTGGTCATCTAGTTGAGCAAGAATTTTAATTCATGGGCCTCAAATCAAATGGTACCGAACAATTCTAGGCAAGGAAAACTCAAAGAGGAATACATAGTCCAACAAATTTTTGAAGCCATGGAGATAGGTGAACATGAACTATTGGTACATGATCAAGGACTAGATGAAGCTACTGGCTACAATATATTTTAAATGCTCTATGTTCTTCAGAGTTATCTATATATTAGGCATTTTTTTTTATAAAATCTATAATAGTAGTAGATATTGGAAAAAAAATTCACAAACAATTGTAAGTTATGTATTTTGGTTTGGATCTATCATGCTTATCTAATTTTGGAGGACTGGAGTTTGATGTACTAGCACTTTTTATCTATTATACAACCTCTTTTTATTAATAAAATTTTCCCAGTTTCGGTTAAAAATAAATAAATTATGTTCAATAAACTTATCTAGCTCATCATTCACATGAGCCCATATTACCTAAATATTGTCTACATAAAATATTCGTAAATATTTTTGCTACAATAGGCAATAGGGGTGAGCCCATGGTGGCTCTACATGTTTTTTTATAAATATCCATTGTTCATTCTAAGCTTGACGATGGACCACATTTCACTGGACCAAAATGTAGATAAAGTATTTATGAATGAAATGCATTCAAAAGATTATATACCCACTAAATCAAATCACAAAATTATTAGATAAGAAAAAAACCCTTAAAAGGTCGACCTAAGGCATAGTCCCACTAGTTTTTCCATTTTGGGTCTATAAGATCCTATATCACTTTCATAACTTCTTTTATTAGAATCACGATGAAAATTGAAACAAAAACAACATTAAGGATAATCGTGTGCTCTTTGATCATCATATTCTCCATATTCTCAACAAATAATGATGAATATTTGATCTAGGAGTTTATGTTACCTACCAAAGACTTTAAATTGTTAGCCATAATCATAGCTCATGGTTTTCTAATTCATGTTAAGGAATTAGGGTTGTAGTATAATCCGGGTCAATGGATTAGTGGTTTTGGATGACAGGAGATCCTCTCTCTCTCTCTCTCTCTATATATATNGTGAGAGTTCAGTTAATCAGTTAACTCACATGCAACTGAAGATTCGTCACGGTTAACTACATGCATGCAAATCCATTGGAGATCCAGTTGAGATAACAGGTGAAAGGAACAATTGGCTATCAGTTGTGATTTGTTCACACATGCACTGGATATGCTTATGAGCATGTGCAAACTAGGCAATTGTATTCATTCGATTCATTGTGCGAATTCAGATTGCAGAGTTTGTGCAGAGGAGGTAGGCTGTCTGGACACATGAATTGACACATGTATTTGTTAATTTGTGTATGACAGTGTGAGACGATTGTATTGTACTGAGATCTCTCGGATTAGAGTTTTGTATGAGATTGTTTCATGATTCATGATACACATAATATATGATAGTGGGGTTTTTAGCTTTACGCTTTCCCGGTAAAACTTCTGTGTTGTGTGTTATTGATATTTCACTTTGTGCATTGTGGTTGTGATCATGGTTTAATTTCTTCCGCAATAATAATAGTAGAAGTGATTATGTATTTAACAAGTGGCGGAAATTGTTAGATCAGGAGAATCGTAGGAATACATTAATTTGTATCGAAATTTCTACAATTCTCTATTGATAAAAGTGTTATAAAGTGAGCATGATTAATTTTCACGCGACTAAGGCCAATCATATTCATTGATTCCAAGCACTTCTAATAAGTTCCATGAGTGCACACTAAAACTCCTTCAATAGAAAAGATAGGTTTCAACAACTCTTTTTATACAAGCAAATCCATGCTATGAAATTGGTTTTATCTAATTATGGGAATACATTTTTATTCTAGTAAAACAAAGCATTTCTTAATATCCCTCTACTACCTTTATAATCTACAATATTGTGTGAGTGGAGGGGAACTTTTACATGAGTTCTGATATTTGAATTCAACAAATATTTCACCACCAACTGTCAATCACTTCAAATTTTGAAATCAATTAAATGGTTGTATTCATCAATATATATGACAAACATTGACTCAAATAATTAAATTGATCACATTCTCCTATTTGATATCCATAGCTCCCTCTTCCTCCTTTGCTTCTATTCCATCCTCCCTCATTCCACTCCTACGAAATCATGAAATGAAGTTCCACTCATTGGAGATAATGGAATGAAGAAGAATGATGGAAGAGGGGACTATTCATTACAAATAGGATAAAGTGATCGATTTTTATGTTTTACGTCAATACCCATCACATGTTTTTCAACATAGATATTTTGAATTGAATTTGAACATTTGAAGTGATGGACATGTGGTATTGAAAGATATTGTGAATCTAAATATGAGAACTCATGTTGGAGTTTCCCTTCACTCTCACATTGTTAATGATATTATAGAGATAGTAAAGAGTGATAATACACAATGATTCAGTTTGCTATAAGAAAATGATGTGCTCTTTATTAGTGAAAACCAAGTCTGCCATGACATAGAGTAGATAGACTTAAAAGGGTTGTGGAATCCTATCTTGTATGTTGAATTTTTTTAATGTATGTAGATGGAACTTATTTGAAAATCTCGAGGTCAATTAAGAATATTGACCTTAGCCACATGAAAATGAATAATGTTCACTTTGTAAGAGGTTTATCAACAAACAATGGTGTAATTAGTAGGATGCATAGTAACTATGAAATGTTGATATATTTGGATGTACATAATCATTTACAGGATGGAATGGATATTTTCATTTATGGAAACAAAGATATTTTTGACATATTAGGGGTCCAATGGTGTTGTACCACCTAAATATTTTACAAATATAGAAATATTTGAGCATGAGAGAAATAAAATTTATTGAAGCAAATCTTTCAGTTAAAGTATTTAGGGTAGTGAATATTGAATGAAGGAAACTAACTATAAAATGTAATTGGATTTCACTAAAACATTGTTGGTCATTATAGGGAATGGAACTATAGTTCAATTATATTGATTGTTATCTAACATTTTTTTCGTAGCCAATGTTTTCAAGCATGTTGTTGTCTAGGTTGGATGATGCACATAAAGCCCTCATTTTTTGTAGTGTTATTTATGTTAGTTACAATGCAAACATAAATTTGTCAAAAGAATCAAAAATATTTTTCACACATGTTAAGCAATTCATACATAGGATGATCAATATCTCAATATTTTTAATCTGGTTGAAATTTATATGCCATGGAAAAATTAGAGTGGTGCAACAAAAGAACAATCAACACATACCCATAGGTTAAATAATAAAACACTTGTTGCGATAAATTTAGTTAATATGTACACCTTTTTAAAGTGATATTTATAGTTATTCCTATTAAATTTTGCATATTATATGGAACTTCAACTTCGACAAAACAAACCAGTTCCAACACATAATGAATTTGAATAGACAAAAGTTTAGGAATGATTGAATTAGATATATAGAAAACATATTTTCAAAGATAATGAAATTCTATTCCACTTAGTGGATTTTCAACTAAAAACATATATATATACCAAACAATCCATCTCATATTCCTTCCAAGGCAATAAAATAATTTTTTCCCATGGTGTTTGTGTAAATTGATTCATTAAATATGTAATTCAAATTTGGAGCTCAACATAGTATAGGTTGCTACAAATGATAAAGAGCAACACAATCTTTTTTCATTATTACCAATGGTGAGTGATGTACCACTATTCTCTTACACATGGGATAGCATTGGAAATTCACATCTGCCATGTTGGAATTATTTGGTGCATGTAAGGTTAAGTGGGGCACCATCCATAATGTATCCATACATTTGTTGGTGTACCAAAGAGCACAAGACTTTTTTTTGTTAAATTTAAATCTCAAGTACAATTGTGATCTATGGGAGCATTGCAACCTATGCAATCTATAAAATCACCACTTGATGGTGCGAGCCAAAATATGGGGACAAAAAATTTAAAAACATTTTGAAGTAGTAAAATTAAAACCTAATTTTATTTTTTAAATCACTACAAATGTAAATGAAGAGATACAAATCAATTTACTCAAGATCTCTTATCCATTTAGGAGACATGATTTCCACATAGATAAAAAATGAAAATTTAGTACCATTTACAAAATTCCAAAACAAATGCAAACAAACCATGTAGTAAAAAGATCCATTTAGGAGACATGGTTTCCACATAGATAAAAAATGAAAATTTAGTACCATTTACAAAATTCCAAAACAAATGCAAACAAACCATGTAGTAAAAGAAATTGAGAAATCTTGCTATCCGGTAGCAGTATATAGTGGGCAGTTGTAGGAGGTTACTGATCATTAGTTATTATATGGCTTGAAACATTGAATAAAAGTTACAAATGAAGATTTATTTCTATATTTAAAAAAAAAAAATTTACCCTTTTGTGCTCCACTTGACACCTCTTTCCATAATTTCATGTGTAGGTATTGAGCATGCTAATTATATTATTTTAATTTTTGTTAAACCTAAAATGGTGTGTAGCATGCTAATTATATTATTTTAATTTTTGTTAAACCTAAAATGGTGTGTGTTACACACTGATGTAGGCTAATATATTAGACACATCAAATGTATTTTTTTAACTGATATTTTATTAAAGTATATTTTAACCTAAGTTAGTGTCAATAGAAGGGTTATGTGTCAATGTTGGTAAATATATATGGTGAACCATGGTTGTTTAATCTATTGGGCACATTGATAACGAATTTAGGAAAAAATATCAATATTTTTTATAAAATATGTTGAACTACCAAATTGTTTTAGTAGGGATATACATGATATGGACCAAGGACGCACCTCTCCACCTCTCCATGAGGGCACACTTCTTTGTATTAGTGTTAGTTGTATTAAATAAATCATTCTAGAGACAAGTGAAAGTAGTTGAGATGCATTTATTATTTATGAGTGATTATGTTTTACAGGTTTCATTGTTTTTCCTTCATGTTTGTTTTCTAAATATTTATGCAATGAAAATGAACATAGAACTCCCATAATATATACCAATTTTTATTAGAGATGATTTCCATAGCTGCATTAAGGGATCTTATCCCTTCTTCAACAAGCCTCGTACTTCAATAATGTTTTTTAGAAGATAACAAATAATGTTTTTTAGAAGATAACAAAGGTACATCGAGTGGCACAATTCTCTCTCTCAAAAACATTCATACCCCATATTTCTCAAGTCATTCCATGACCTAAAAAAGGAATGCATGGCTCCTCACAAGAATTTTGATCATGGGATGCCTCCCTTGTTAAATAATAGATACAATTTTTCATGTAGCAACAATGAGTCACTAAGCATCATAATCAATTTCTTTAGGAACACATTTAGGTGATACATGATATTGCTACAGAACTACAAGATCTGAAGCTCAATAAGACCATGTCGTAACCACTATGTAGACCATGCTAGGACCCTAAATTGACATTACCACAATTTTTTGGTGCCTTTGATGGTGGTCAGATCGAGACTTGGATAACATTAAAGACAACACTACAAAAAAGAGACAAAGTCACCTTAGCATCCTGACATCTATAGGGATTGGTTTCCCAATAGTGGAAATAAGTTAAAGATAATGGTTGTAATGAAGAATCCCTTTGCATAGAACACAATGATGAGGTTAGTCATCCATTTATTACCATCAATATATTATATGTTTTCTATAGTTCCCTTTAAGAGTGTTTATATATAATAAACAATGTAGAGAGCATCTAGGTGTGCTAGCTTTAACTATGCCAACTTTTCACTTAGATAGTTTAGTAGTACATTGAAATCTTATGCATGCTCTAGGTGCATATTTCCATTTTAAATATAGAACATGTATTCATTATAAAATTTAATTTTGGCTTAATTCTTATTATTTGTCATGAAGTAGTTTTGAGGCACAATCCCTCTCTTTCCCTGACATTCTAGCATGCTCTTGATATATAGAAGAATCTAGATAAATATGACGCGCTCTTGATATGCATAAGGTTGTTAATCTTGAGACAAAATGTGCTATTCTAAGGAACCTGGTCATCTAGTTGAGCAAGAATTTTAATTCATGGGCCTCAAATCAAATGGTACCGAACAATTCTAGGCAAGGAAAACTCAAAGAGGAATACATAGTCCAACAAATTTTTGAAGCCATGGAGATAGGTGAACATGAACTATTGGTACATGATCAAGGACTAGATGAAGCTACTGGCTACAATATATTTTAAATGCTCTATGTTCTTCAGAGTTATCTATATATTAGGCATTTTTTTTTATAAAATCTATAATAGTAGTAGATATTGGAAAAAAAATTCACAAACAATTGTAAGTTATGTATTTTGGTTTGGATCTATCATGCTTATCTAATTTTGGAGGACTGGAGTTTGATGTACTAGCACTTTTTATCTATTATACAACCTCTTTTTATTAATAAAATTTTCCCAGTTTCGGTTAAAAATAAATAAATTATGTTCAATAAACTTATCTAGCTCATCATTCACATGAGCCCATATTACCTAAATATTGTCTACATAAAATATTCGTAAATATTTTTGCTACAATAGGCAATAGGGGTGAGCCCATGGTGGCTCTACATGTTTTTTTATAAATATCCATTGTTCATTCTAAGCTTGACGATGGACCACATTTCACTGGACCAAAATGTAGATAAAGTATTTATGAATGAAATGCATTCAAAAGATTATATACCCACTAAATCAAATCACAAAATTATTAGATAAGAAAAAAACCCTTAAAAGGTCGACCTAAGGCATAGTCCCACTAGTTTTTCCATTTTGGGTCTATAAGATCCTATATCACTTTCATAACTTCTTTTATTAGAATCACGATGAAAATTGAAACAAAAACAACATTAAGGATAATCGTGTGCTCTTTGATCATCATATTCTCCATATTCTCAACAAATAATGATGAATATTTGATCTAGGAGTTTATGTTACCTACCAAAGACTTTAAATTGTTAGCCATAATCATAGCTCATGGTTTTCTAATTCATGTTAAGGAATTAGGGTTGTAGTATAATCCGGGTCAATGGATTAGTGGTTTTGGATGACAGGAGATCCTCTCTCTCTCTCTCTCTCTATATATAT
>SNQJ01S0058002.1:16017-43262 GCA_010110895.2 Picea sitchensis | reverse complement strand
AGCTTCTAGTAGAGAATTGTCCTTGTATTCACATTCCCACAAGGAGCCTTGTAGCATGATGGCTTATTTTGACAACATATCCTATTTTTTATTAAAATCCATGTAGATATGGAAAAATGAGGCCTCCTCGAACATAGATTTTTCCTCCAAGCATAGTGCCATGATTGGCTCCAAAGAGTATGACTCCATCCCCACATATTTTTGGCGAGCCTTGATAAGCTCCATCAAAGAAGTCCTAAGGCTTTGTGAAATCAATACGGGACTCATGCAATAACCTTTGGGATTTAATATTAATATTAATATCAAAATTGATGCCCAAAATATTTTTTTATTTTTTTTCTAAAAAAATTTTGGCCGTCGGATATCCGACAACAACTTTTATATATGTGACGGTTTTTCCATATAGACAACAGAAAGTTGTCATCGGATATTCCACGACAACTTTTATATATGCGACAGTTTTTCCATGTAAACAACGGAAAGTTGTCATCGGATATCCGACAACCACTTTTATCTATGCGACGGTTATGCTATATAAACAACGGAAAGTTGTCATCGCATATGCGACAACCAAGTTTATCGATGCAACAGTTATGCTATATAAACAATGGAAAGAGGTCATCGCCAATTCAACGACAACTTCTATTGTTTGTGTCAGTTTAGCTACATAAACAACAAAAAAGTTTTCGTCGAATATGCGACGACGGCTTCTATTGATGCGTCGGTTTAACTATAAAAGTTCTTGTCGCAATATAGACGAAAAGTTGGTTTGAGATTGTTTGCCTATATCATCGCTTATGCAACGTTTTCGCAAGTTCATCGCAAATGCCACGTCACCTAAACTGATGTTTCAGAAACTCCAAATTCATCTCCATATCAACGACATAACGTTGCATAAGCGTCGAAACAACCGTCGCAAAATGGGCCAAATGTGCTAGTGCTTGCATAAAGTTAATAGAAGTTCAATCAAGAAAAAAACAAAAGTTAGAAAATGGAAAATGTCCAAATCCGATCATGAACGAATAATTGAAGATGGCATACCATTACGATTTATTTAAACAAGTGATGTATACATTCCATAATTTATGAAACGAAATGAACAATGTTTAAAATATACGATAAGTTTGATGCAATTGACTCAATTTTGAACATGTCATTCTACTTACTCACTCGTGAACTTGACTTAGTGGAAACCTCCAAACCTAACTCAGTGGGATCAATTCTCAAAATATTTGTCATGGTTTGAAGTTAGAGCTTACCCACGTGGAGACTTGGAAGCAATAATGTCTAGTTCTAGCATATCATCTATGTGCCTCCAAATTCTCTACCTTCTTCCATGAGTATCATTATAACCTCAATTAATATTAAACTTTGAATTGTGATGATAGATACCTATCCATGAAATATAGTTTTTAGTTATGAAGACTAGTTGAAATCCAAAGTATCTTCCATACATACTTCCCCTCTCAGGCCTCCTTGTCTCTCTCCTTCACCCTTGCATTCCCTCTCTCCAAGTAGTGTATCTAGATCATTTCATTCAAACTCTATCTCTTCTTAGGCCTCCTCCATTCCATCATTATGTTTTCTTCCTCCTCTCCTCTTCTCATGGTAGTCCCACTTGATCCTTTTTTGCATCTTGTTCTCTCTGTTTTCAGGGTACATCTATCTTATATCCCCTTTTCTGCCACATTTAGGGAAATCTTCCATCCTCCTTATTTATCTCCTACCCATTCAAATAATCCTCTCATTTTTTTCCTACCTTTTTGAATCCCTTGTCACTCATTTGAGAGGTAGTTTATTCCTTCCTGTAGCCTTGGATAACATTTTTCTCTTCTATGTATAGCTCTTGTTTGTTTTGCACATTGTAGCCTTCTCTTTTGGATCAACTATGTTGATTACTTAACCCCTTAAGGTGATTGATGTGTGCATTCCCTTTTATCTTTGATTTAATTATTGTTTCCACCCTTCCTTGAGGAAGGGAAATTCATTTGTTTTTTCCTTTTCTCCTCTCCCCAAGGGAGTAGTTGTCACCCCATTGTCCCTCGTTACTCCACTTGGGGAAATCACCCCACTTTCCCCTTAATTTTTGGGTTTTATTTTTTAGATTCATATTAATTGGTTGTCATCTATCCAAGCCAATGTAGGTGTTGCACCAATTCCTCATTTCATTTATAAGTATTCCTAAGTATCTTACCCTTTACCTCTTTATTTCAGTGCATTTGTTTAGCTAGTATCAGTTAATAGGTAGATTTTTACTATAAATTTAGTTTAGTTGTTTTTACTTTCAATAGTTATATCTTTATTTTTGTCATTAATCAATGGCCATATCCTCTTGGTATATGGTCTTTCTATAATTTCATAGCTAATTTGTTATTTTATTTTGGTAGCTATCCTTACCATTTCATATATTAATTTTCTCAATAGTATAGTTGTTCCATCCTCCTATAGTAATTATAATTGCTTACTTCTTTGTCCAACATTGTTTTCCCTATTATTCATTTACAGTTTAATGTATTATATATTTTCCTATCTATTTGGTTGTCATTATTCACCCACATGCATCTCTTGCTTTGAACTAGTTATTTTGATGTTTCCATGAGAGGATATCATTGATGGCCCAAAATGAATAACCTTGTGTTGTGAGATAGTTCCCCCATTATGTTAGGGCACAAATCAGTCCACACTTGTCTATGGGATTTCTCCACTTTATGCACCATTATATCTTGTATTGTTGTAGACTTTATTTATATTTTCATTCCTTGTTAATAATTTTCAGTTTCTCATATACATGGTACCTTTATACTATCATATTTATGGATAACAAATTCTAGCATCGAGGAAATATGTAGTGACATATGGATTTTATCCTTAGTCCTCATGATACACAAATCCTTCGGAGGCTACAATTTGCTTTAGTGCTAGCCAAATTTTCAAATATGTAGTAACATATCGATTTTATCCTCAATCCTCATGATACACAAATCCTTCGGGGGCTATGATTAAGTGAAAGAATGTAGTGTTCCTAAATTGGATAGTCTGGGAAACACTGATTATCTAATGTATCTACTGTAAATAATTCATTGTTATAGAATCTAAATGATTATATAGATGATAAATGAGACAAAAGATTACAAATATTATATTATGATATATCTGTGAATACAATGTTGAATGTGGGTGAATAAAAATGAATCACTCGGCTAGATCAAATGACAAAAGGATATTAGCCGGAATACAATAAGCAAACTAAATGATAATACCCGATAATAGATGAGCACTACGGGATCAATGGATGAGTTGGAACTATGGAAGCTCACATAGTAATCGCTGAAAGTCTGAAAAGTTCTCCTTGGTGGCTAAAACTCTCGGAATGGCTTGGGAATTGTCCCAAATGGTGCGCCTTGCTCTAGCTCTTAGTCCTGGTGACTAATCGGCCCCTCTTCTGGTGTGTCTGGACCCTGGATGGATCCCCCTAGGGGAATGCACCCATCTCTCACTGGAAAATTGCACCCTAGTGATTCCACCATCGGAATTGGTTGTGATGTGTCTCAAACTGATCGCCTTGGCCTACTGTGAAATGGATCAGAAGGGTTTCCATGGATCTGATATGATGATCGCTCGGGAATCCTGGATATGTCTGCCCAAAGTGTCACACTCCCAATGTCTGGAAAATGTGCCCCAGATGATTCCTCCGCCAGAATCTGACGAGGAATAAGGAAAAAGATGCACCTTGCCTTCCTCTCAATTTGGTCATAGAGGAATCTTTGAACTCTCCTTGGATGGGACAAGTTGATCCACTGAACCTCCTTAGAAGTTGCACCCTCACCCTGAATAAGTGTGCCCTTATTGTTGGAACCTGTTTAACTATTGTTGAAGAATGATGGAAGATCTGTGTGATCTTCCCAGTGAATGGTGTGTGTCTCTCAACACCGAAATCAGCCAATTGGTGTCCTCCTCCTGGAATCCACTGAACTATCTCTCATGAGATGCACCTCTCTCCTCAATGACAAGTCAAAATCTACATAATGATGAATTAGGTCGTTGAACCTTCTCTTATAGCTACCTGAAACCATAATTCGTTGTTGAAACCCTAATTCATTGTTGACTTCAATTTTTATCTCGGTTGTTCTATTTTTAGCTCAAATTGGCTTAAAAACGCTTTTAACCACGTTTATCTCAATGTCACTTTCTGAACATAACACCTTTGACTGGAGTGACCACTAGTAACCCTTTTTACCCCCTTCTAGCCCTGGATATAGTATAATGGAGCGGTTTAGACCATTAAGCCTCCTCTTTGGAGCTTCTATTTGGAAAGGGACATTACAGTCCTCCCGAGTCCCTTCCCAAAATTGCTTGTCCTCAAGATGAAATACCAATCCAGGGTGTTGCAACACCTGATCTCTCTCCCAAGTAGAGTCCTCTACTGGAAGCCATCTTTATCTGATCAAACACTCTCTGATGAACCTGCTCCTCAGTTTCCACTCCGGGAACTCCAGTACCTCCTCCGGAACCAACTCTAACTATCCCTCCTCATCCAATAGGGGAAGCTCCTCTGATGTGCTAATGAATTATCCCACTAACTTTTTGAGGCAAGATGCATGGAACACATTATAAATCTTTCTCCCCTATGGAATATCTAGCTCATAAGAAACCTCGCCTACTTGGCACATGATCCTGTAAGGGCCATAAAATCTAGGCTTGAGCTTCTCACTCTTCTTCAGAGATGACTATATGTAAGGTTGGAGTCTCAAGAAAAATAGATCACCAACGTCAAAGTTTCAATCTATCATGTGCCTTTCCACACTTATATTTTGTTGGTTCTGTGTCATTTGCAGGTTCTCTTTCAGCAACTTGAGAATCTTCTAACTCTCTTTGATCCAATCCTTGACATTGAGAGATATTCTCTCTCAAAATCTAAGTCTACCAAAGTGGGAGCATCATATCCATACAATGCTCAGAAGGGTGTCATAGCAATGGACATGTGGAAAGTGGTGTTGTAGCAGTTCTCTCCTAAATGTAGCCACTTGACCCATGTTCTCTGTTGTCCACCTACATAGTTCCTCAAATATCCTTCAACCCACTTGTTGAAATATTGGTATGCCCATCTATCTGAGGGTGATAGATGGTGTTGGGTGTCATCTCTCTCCCCACCAATCTAAACAACTCTCTCCAGAATGTCCCAATGAACTGACTGTCCCTGTCATTGATGATGTTCCTCGACAACCAATGAAGTATGAAGACCTCCCTGAAGAATAGATCGGCTACCTGAACTGTGTTGTACTCTATCGGTATGGCATAGAAGTGAGAAAAATTGGTCAAAATGTTGACCACTACATATATACATTCCTTACCCTAGACCTTGGGTAGGTCTGTGATGAATTCCATCGATATACTTTCCCATTTCTGCTTTGGAATGGGGAGTGGTTGTAGTATCCCTGCTGGAAGAGTATGCTCTGACTTGTTCTACTTGCAAGTCACACACTCACTGATGTGTCTCATAACGTCCTCTTTGAGGCCCTTCCATGAGAACCTCTCCCTGATCTATCTGTAGATTTTGAAAAACCCATGATGGCCTGCAAGTGGTGAATCATGAACTGTTGTGAGGATATTCTTATTGAGCCTCGAATCTGGCACCAAGTAGACTCTATCCTTGTAGAATATGAAATTTTCAATGACCCTATACCTGTCATCATGTATCTTCCCATCCATAACCTCACAAGCGAACTTTTTCTTGAATTATTCCACTAACAAGTGAGATTTCCAATCTGCTGAAATCTCCATCAAAGAACATGTCACAGGTCTCCTTGATAGTGCATAGACCACAATGTTATTCTTCCCCTTGACATACTCTATGTCGAAGTCGAATGCCTGTACCTTCATCACCCATTTCTTCTGGCACTCATTAAGGTCCTTCTGCTCAAGGAAATACTTTAAGCTATTGTGATCTGTCTTGACCATGAATTTGTTGCCCACCAAATATTGTTTGAATTTGGTCAAGGCATGCATGATTTCCATCATTTCCTTGTCATAAATGGAGTACAACCTCTCGGGATGACTGAGCTTCCTTCTCTCAAATACAATGGGGTGTCCTCCCTGCATCAAAACTTTCCTGATACCCTCGTTGGATGTGTCACACTCTAGTACAAATGGCAAGGTGAAGTCTAGTAATGCTAACACTGGACAAGTTCCCATGACTTCCTTCATGTGATCAAATGATTTATGTGACTCCTCGGTCCAGATGAAATCCCCATGCTTGGTAATATCCATCAGTGGTGCTCCAAGCTGAGAAAAATCTTAGACAAATTGCCTATAATAGTTGCACATGAGCCCGAAGAAACTCCTCAACTCTATTATGTTCCTAGGTATTGGCCAATATAGAATGGCCCTGATCTTCTCTTGTTGTACTTGTACCCCCTGTGCACTGATTATGTGGCCCAAGTAAAGTATCTCTGTCATACCGAACTCACACTTGGACTCTTTGGTGTATAATGATTGTGCCTCCATGATGCTCAATACCTCATCGAGGTGCCTCATATGCTCCTGCCATTTCTTGTTGTAAAACAAGATGTCGTCGAAGAAAACCAAGATTGATTTCCTCAACTGATCCTTGGATATGTGGTTCATGCAAGACTGGAATGTAGTTGGTGCATTGGTTAGCCCAAATGGCATAACCAGGAACTCAAAATGTCCAAAGTGACATCGAAATGTCATCTTCTCTATGTCCTACTCTCATATGTTGATCTGATGATACCTAGAGCATAGATTAATATTTGAGAAGAAAATTGCCCCATGCATTTCATCCATCAACTCGTCAATGTGTGAGATAGGATACCGGTTCTTGATGGTTTTCTTGTTCAAGGATCGGTAATCAATGCACATCCTCACAGTACCATCCTTCTTTAGAACTAAGACAACTGAAGAGGCGAATAGGCTGCTTCTCGGTCTAATGTATCCCATCACCAGAAATTCCTTAATTGCTTTCTCTATCTCATCCTTTAACCTCCTAGGATGATGATAGGGGTGTGTGATCATAGATTTTCCCCCCTCCTCCAACTCAATGGTGTGCTCAAACCCCCTGTCAGGTGGTCTCCCTAGTGGAATCGACCCCAAAACCTGTTGAAGTCATCCCAACAAATTATTGATCTTTGTATGATACTATTGTCGACCCTTTGAATCCTTCTGCGTAGTGATCAAGCACTCTGCAACATATTCTACCTCTCCATGTTTGAATATACTCTCCATACTTTTAGCGGAAATTGTCCCAAGTGCTCCTGTTGACATGCCTCTCAGAACAACCTTCTTCTCACCACGGTCTCTGAATCCCATCTCCAAGGTTTGGTAATTGGTGGTCATTTTTCCCAAATATCGAGTGCGTAGGATGGCATCCTACAAGGTGTGAGGCCTGTATGACTTCACCCATCCACTCAAAGGCTCTGTGAATCCCTCTGTGAATAACATGATCAGCCTGGGTTCTGATATATCTGTCACTTCCACCACTATCCATTGAAACTTCGTGATGAATGCCTCTGTTGTGCCAATTTGTCTCAACTGGGCTAGATCCCTGAATTGGATCTTGGGATCCCTCCTGTCAAACCTGTCCATGAGTCTCTCTATGAAATCCCTGTAGGAGGTGATGTGATTGTGACCCAACGTAACCAGTCCATGATGCCACCACTCATGTGCCTCACCCTCCAAGTGTAGGGTAGCGAAACTGATAGTCTCTGTCTTGGTCATCTGGTTGAGCTTGTAGTATGTTTCTATCTTTTGTACCCAAGCCCTAGCGGTGCGTTTGGATGATCTGTCAAAAGAAGGTATGGTGATTTTACCAACTTTTCATATGAAATCAATATTATGCCCCTACTTTTGTTGTTTTCCTCCTCTTTGTGGCTCTCTAGGGTGGTTTCTGAGTCTGAGTCCATAATAATCGACCATGGTCATGTCCTAATGGAAGTTGTTATCACATATAGTTGTCAAGGGTAGCAGGTCATCCAAGTATGTGGTCTGCACAGGAAGAATATATGAGCACAAAGTGCAATGCTCGAAGCGTTTTATTGCGGGTTCGAAGAAAGAAAACATACAGGTTCATTTTTTAACGACAGAGATCCCCTGTGAAGTTCTGATTAGCGGCCCTCGGGCATTCAGAATTATAAATTTGCATGAGGTTTAACGCCATACAGAAGCCCCAAAGTCACAGATCAAGCACCATGCATCCTTCTCCATCGGACGATCATGATTTACTTTAGGAATTCGGGCTTCGGTAGTTTCGGCTTCTCCCTTCCTATTTTCCTCCAAAGCGTTTTTTCCTGAAGTCCACTAATCGCTGCCACATGTCCATCTAAATCTAATGGTGGTAGTTTTATTTGGGACTTTGGGACTTTTTCCTTTTGGGGATTCCCCTCTCATTTTCATCCAGAGTAATTTCTCCCGTAGTTGTAGATCAAGTGTCGCATGTCCCTCCAGATCAGATGATCATATTTTACTTCAGGACTTAGAGCTTTGGGAGTTTCGGTTTCCCCACTCCCATTTTCCTCCGAAGTAATTTCTCCTGAAGTTGTCAATCAAGCACCACACATCCTTCCATATCGAACGGTCAATATTTACTTTGGGAATTTGGGCTTTGGGAGTTTCATCTTCCTCACTCTCATTTTCCTCTAAATCAGTTTCTCTTGAAGTCCACAGATCCCTGTCGCATGTCCTCCTAAGATTGACAGTCCTCATTCACTTCAGATCTCTTTCTCTACATGTGAACCTCCCCCAAGCTATGAAGTGCCAAACTATGTGGAAGTCATTAGTTCATACATGTGGTGCTCTCATTAGTTATGACACCTGGAATCTAGTTGGCGTCAACACGTGTCACTTCTCTTTTCGGGACATGTCAGCATAATGACATCAGACCACCACGTCAGATCACCGTCTGGGAAGTGTTCTTGTTCAGCGCCATCTCCAAGCACAGTTAGAATGATCCTAAAGTTGGCAGGAGGATAAGATTTAGTGGTGGCGCTAAATTTATAAAGCATGCCCAGATCACAGATCATGACCAAATCAACGACCATGCTCGATTGTGGGGACGCAACGTGCTCAAATGATAAAAATTTTGAGCAGTCCCGCAATCGAAAATGTGGTATAGTAAAAGAGCTACATGGCAGAGGATGGTGAATTACGGTCTCAAAAATGGTGTGAATCCAAACCACCTTTAACGGCCCCGCAATCACGTGCTTATATAATGACAAATCTGAGAGAAACACATGGCAGCACCCTAGGCGTTAATCTTCATCCTAAACCCGATGAGAGATCATTTAATGAAAAAGGAGTGGTGGTTGAAACCTCGACTCACTCCATAAATAAAAGGTGTGGAGGATCTGGCTATGGAGACATAATTGTCAGCCCGAGGTACCATGATGGACGTTTTTCCTATTGGATGATGCTGAGATGAGTTTGTGGCTGACAGAAGGATACACACACAGTCTGAAAGAAGAAAGTGTAGACATAAATCTTTGAATGGGATGGTTGGATCACACTCCTAGCAGTTGTGGACTCATCTGATATAAATAGATCAGTTTAGATTTTGGAGGAGGGGGGTGTTCTTCATAGGATGGAGAGCCGAGAGAGTTTTTAGGAGAAAGGATCTATAATTTTTCATTTCGTATGCCCGAGGGCTTGGGTTGTAATTATATGTTATTGAAGATTCCTTTGAATCATTTTTATCATACCATCTTCTTAGTTTACACGCTATTTATGTTTTCCTTCTTGTCTAGATGTAATCTCTCTGATTTATGGATTCTTGAGGTGATGGAGGTTATGTTGTTATCATGCCCATATTTCATGGTTCGTTAGATTTTCTTTGTTTTCCTTCTTGTCTGAATGTAATCTCTTTGATTTATGGATCCCTGAGGTGATGGAGGTTTTGTTGCTATCATGCCCATCTTTCATGGTTCACCAAAGATTTTATGTCTTCTTCTCCTCATCACCACATTAATCCTTTTGTCTTATAGGTAGTTTAAATGCCTTCCTTATCCACAATACTTATGAATCCATAACCCAATGGTCCCAAACTGATTTGTAGTTACTTTTTTTATCTTCTACTCTCTCTACAGTCTCACTGATCCACCTTCTCAAACCTTTTTAATCCTTTTACTTTATCTTGATGGGTACTGGGCTTATCCTCTTGGATTCAGAGGGTGACTCTCAGTGCTAACATTAATGGCACCGTTGTTGGGGATGGAAGTGAACATATCTTCCTTGGGAGAACGAAAACAACCAGCTATGATATTTGATGGTGAACAAAGACCAGACACATTTAGATTGCATATCATTCACCTATTGACTCCATGATTAAAGAATCCAATGGAGACTCCACAGTTTTAAGAAGTTGTATTTTTAGATGGAATCCATTTTGGCTCGGAGGTTTTCTCGTTTTAATTTCTCTCCTGTTCCTGATTTTACAAATATTTTTCCTACTATAGATGAGTGGGTGATTTTTTCCCCGGATTTAGAGAACATAGAGATGACAACCCTGCAGAGCATCTTCTTGAGTTTCATGAAATCATCCATCAGTGGGGAATACATCATGAGGATGTATTAATGAATATGTTCATGTACTCATTAGAGGGAGATGATTGTAATTGGTATCAATCCTTTCTCCATGCTAGCATCTCCTCCCTGGAACTGTTTCATGTAGCTTTCAATATTCATTGTCAAAATTTGTATTCCTCTAAGTTAATTTCTCATAGTTGTTGTGAGGAGTATAAATATTGTGTTCATGATATAATTGATTCTTATGAAAGTTGTGAGGATGATGAAGATGCCTTAGGTGAGGAATCAACTCTTTCTCTTCTTCGTCCATCTGTATTAGATGAAAACTGTGTTTTTTGTCTCAATAAGGAAAGTGCAAAAATTGAGTATGTTCTGGAAGCGAATATTCTTTGTAGCCCTATCTCTAAAAAACATAGATATGAGCAGCCAATTTTTGACTCATATGATGATGATAAGATATTGCTTCTTGGTTTGAATATTTAAAGGCAACCTGTGTTTGATAATGAAGGACAGTTTTCTCACGTTGGGCAAAGGATACCCCTTGGTAGTTCATTTGAGGCTCCTCCTTTATTTGATCATTATGGAGACAATGATGAAGATGTTGAGAAGTTTGTTCAAGAAAAAGGAATTAGCATCCAACCTTCGTATGAAAATGAAATATTATGCCAAGGGAGGCATGTTAAGGAGAAGCAACCATCCATTTATATACATGAGGAGATTTCCTGTTATCATCTAGCAGATGTTATCAGAGAGGGAAAAAGAGAAATGGATCAACAACTCGCATCAGCCTTTCACTCACCTGTGTTTGCCACAGACGTTCAACCATATGTGAGTAGTTGTAAAGAAGAGCAGGATTTCTATTACAATCTTAGTAAGGTTTATCACCTATTTTACGACCCTGTAGGGCAATACATGAAGTTGCATTTCCTCAATGTATTGAAGCCTCCAAGCCTTATTTACTTTCAAATTTAGGGGGTAATCTGAAAAATGTAATCAATTTGTTGTTACAGTTTCATTATCCCTTGTTGATCAGTGATAGAGTAAGAAATTTTTCCGTCAAGAAGTTACTTGGGTGGCTATGGTGGAAGTTTTCTTTCACCTAGCATATTGTAAAAATCAGTTAGTGTAGGATTGTACATAAATAAGCTCCTTCTAGACATGTGTGCTTGTTTTCTTTTTGATAGAAGAGTAGTGTACATGTCAACCTGTTGTCCTAAGCAATATATATTTGAGGTCGACTCCACAACCCAACAACTAAGGCACTGGAACTGTGCGTTCTTGGCAGCTCGCAGGGAGCATGCCATCCCCTGTGGAGCCAAATGTTATCACATATAGTTTTCAAGGGTAGCAGGTTGTCCAAGTATGTGGTCTGCACATGAATCATCCATGAGCACAAAGTGCGGCACTTGAAGCGTTCTATTGCAGGTTCGAAGAAAGAAAACAGACAGGTTCATTTTTCAATGGCGGAGATCCCCTGTGAAGTTCTGATTAGTGCCCCCCAGACATTCAAAATTATAAAGTTGTGAGAGGTTTAGTGCCAGACAGAAGCTCTGAAGTCACAAATAAAGAACCACATTTCCTTCTCCATCGGATGGTCATGATTTACTTCGGGAATTCGAGCTTCAACAATTTCACCTTCTCCCCTCCCGTTTTCCTCCAAAGCATTTTCTCTCAAAGTTCACCAATTGTTGTCACATGTCCATCCAAATATAACGGTGGTAGTTTGCTTCGGGACTTTGGTACTTTTTCCTTTTGGGACTTCCCCTCTCATTTTCCTCCAGATTACTTTCTCCCGGAGTTACAGATCAAGCGTCACGTGTCCCTCCAAATCGTACGATCATATTTTACTTCAAGACTTTGGGCTTCGTGAGTTTCAGTTTCCCCACTCCTGTTTTCCTCCAAAGTAATTTCTCACGAAGTTGCAGATCAGGCACCATGCATCCTTCCAGATCGGACAGTCAATATTTACTCCGGAAATATGGGCTTCGAGAGTTTCATCTTCCCCGCTCTCATTTTTCTCTGAATTAGTTTCTCCCAGATTCCACAGATCCCTACCACGTGTCCTCCTCAGATCCATGGTCGTCGTTCACTTCGGAGCTCCAGCTCTACATGCAGACCACCCCCGAGCTATGAAGTGCCAAAGTACATGAAAATCATCAGTTCAGACATGTGGCACTCTCATCAGGTATGACACCTTACATCCATCTAGCGCTGACACGTGTCTCTTCTCTTTTCATGACACGTCAACATAGTGACGTTAGACCATCGCATCAGATCACCCTCCAGGAAGTGTTCTTGTTCAGCGCCAAAAATAACGCCATATCCAAGCGTGGTTAGAATGATCCTAAAGTTGGCAGGCAGATAAGCTTTAGCGATGGTGCTAAATTTAGCAGGTAAGCTCAGATTGCAAATCACGACCAGATAAATGACCACACTCCATCGCGGGGATGCAATGTGCTTGAACGTTAAAAAATTTGAGTGGTCCTGCAATCAAAACCGTGGTATAGTAAAAGAGCTACGTGGCGGAAGATGGTGAATTGTGGGCTCAAAAGTGGTGTGAATCCAAACCACCTTTGACATCCCTTCAATCATGTGCTTATATAACGACAAATATGAGATCAGCACGTGGAAGCCCCCTAGGCATTAAGCCTCATCCCAATCCCGATGAGAGATCAGTTAATGAAAAAGGGGTGGTGGTTGAAACCTCGACTCACTCCATAAATAGAAGGCATGGAGGATCTGGCCATGGAGACAGAAATGTCAGCCCGAGGTACCATGATAGAAGTTTTTCCTGTTGGCCCATGATGAGCTGAGTTTGTAGCTGACAGAAGGATACATGCATAGTCTGACAGAAGAAGGTGCAGACGTAAAGATTTGAATGGGATGGTCGGATCACACTCCTAGAATTTGTGGACTAATCTGATATAAATAGATCAATTTATATTTTGGAGGAGGGGAGTGTTCTTCATAGGCTAGAGAGCCGAGAGATTTTTTAGGAGAAGGCCTCTGTAATTTTTCATTTTGTATGCCCGAGGGCTTGGGTTGTAAATATATGTTATTGAAGATTCCTTTGAACCGTTTTTATCATACCGTCTTCTTAGTTTACACGTTATTTCTATTTTCCTTCTTGTCTAAATGTAATCTCTCTGATTTATGGATTCCTGAGGCGATGGAGGTTATGTTTCTATCATGCCCATCTTTCATGGTTCGTAAGATTTTCTTTGTTTTCCTTCTTTTCTGAATGTAATCTCTTTGATTTATGGATCCTTGAGGCAATGGAGTTTCTGTTGCTATCATGCCCATATTTCATGGTTCACTAGACATTTTTTGTCTTCTTCTCCTCATCACCACATTAATCCTTTTGTCTAATAGGCAGTTTAAATGCCTTCCTTATCCATGATACTTATGAATCCATAGCCCAATGGTACCGAAGTGATTTGCAGCTACTTATGTTATCTTTTTCTCTCTCTACAGTCTCACTGATCCACCTTCTCAAACCTTTTTAATCCTTTTACTTTATCTTGATGGGTATTGGGCTTATCCTCTTGCAGTTAGAGGGTGACTCTCAATGCTAACAGAAGTCACAGCCCAATGCAGCATACTCCCTCCTATACTTTGCAATGTGCTCCGCCTGAGTGGGTGGCCTCTGGGATATCAGTTTTTGTGCTACTACTGGGGGTGACCTTTGGAAACTGGGGAACAATGGCCTAGGAATCCTACTTGAAGAGGTGTATGTGTGAGTAGGAGACTTGGGTCTACTTCCTACCCCTAAGTTTCCTTGTGTTGTATGTGGGGCTTGTGTGCCCGGGGTGCCCACTATGTCAAGTCTATCTGCCATCTATGCTAAGGATTGATTCATGGCCTATTGACTGACTACCAGTTTGTTGAGTATCTGCATGAAGGTTACTTCCGGGTCCATGGGGGCCTTACCACTACCTTATGGTCTCTCATATATGTCTCCTAACATCCTCTCCACCTCAAGCTCAGCCTCTCGCTCTACCCTTCTCTCTGCTTCCCTCTGTGCCTCTTTCTCTTCCTCTGAACTGGGAGGAATAGGGGGGAAATCAGATCTAGGTATTCCCTCCTTTCATCTGTTGTAAGTGACATATTCGTCACCTAAGTGCTCACAACCCCCTGGGTCCTATGCTATGCTCATCATCTTTAGTCACAAGTTGGCAGGACTAAAGCTCTGATACCACTGTAATGTTCCTAACTTGGATAGTATGGGAAACACTGATAATATGATGTATCTACTGTAGATAATTCATTTTTATAGCATATAAATGACTATATAGATGATAAATGAGACAAAAGACTTCAAATCTTATATTATGATATCTCTGTGAGTACAATGTCGAATGCGGCTGAATAAAAATGAATCACTCAGCTAGATCAAATGAAAAAAGGATCTTAGTCAGAATACAATAAGAAAACTAAATGATAATACTCGATAATAGATGAGCACTGTGGGATCAATGGATGAGCTGGAACTATGGCAACTCACACGGTAAATGCCGAAAGTCCGGAAAGTTTTCCCTAGTGGCTAAACCTCTCGGAATGTCCTGGAAACTATCCCAAATGGTACACCCTTATGTAGCTCTCAATCCTAGTGACTGATTGGCCCCTCTCCTGGTGTGTCTAGACCCCAGATGGATCCCCCTAGGGGAATGTGCCCCTCTCTCACTAGAAAATTATGCCCTAATGATTCCATTGTCAAAATCGGCTGATATGTGTCTCAAAATGATCTCCTCGACCTATTGTGAAATGGGTCGGAAATATTTCCTTGGATCTGATCTGATGATTGCTCGGGAACCCCAGATGTGTCCGCCCAAGGTGTCGCACTCCCAATGTCTGGAAAATGCACCCTAGATGATTCCTCCGTCAGAATATGATGAGGAACCAGGAAAAATATGTGCCTTGCCTTCCTCTCAAATGGGTCAGAGGGGAATCTCTGAACTCTCCTTGTATGGGACAAGTCGATCCATTGAACCTCCGCATAAGTTGTGCCCTCACTCTGAATAAGTGTGCCCTTGCTATTGGAACCTGTGTAACTGTTGTTGAAGAATGATGGAAGACCTGTGTGATCTTCCCAGTGACTAGGGTGTGTCTCTCAACACCGAAATCAACCAACTGGTGTCTTCCTCCTGGAATCCACTGAACTATCTCTCGTGAGATGTGACTCTCTCCTCAATGACAAGTCAAAATCTACATAATGATGAATTATTTCGTTGATCCTTCTCTTATAGCTTCCTAAAACCCTAATCCATTGTTGAAACCCTAATTTGTTGTTGACTTCAATTTTTAGCTCGTTTGTTCTATTTTTAGCTCAAATTTGCTTAAAAGTGCTTTTAACCACGTTTAGCTCAATGTCACTTTTCGAACATAACAACTTTGACTGGAGTGACCTCCAATAACCCTATTTACCCCTTTCTGGCCTTGGATATAGTCTAACGGGGTGATTTAGACCATTAAGCCTCCTCATGAGCTCCTATTTGGAAAGGGACATTACAAAGAAGGATCATGCATTGCTTACAAAAGAGTGGAATAAAAGTTAAAATATTTGGAAATATGACCTATCCATTTGTACTACATTATTTAGATTTTAGTATCAATTCAAAAAAATATCTCTCGCATGAATTCATTCTCATAAACATTTAATTATGTTAAAATAGAAATCAAAGTATCCCATGATAGAGACATGTTATTTTCCCTTTTGGTTATTTTAGAATGCAATATAATTCCCTTTTGGTTATTTTAGAGTGCAATTTAATACAACTTTGTTGCACCATCTCCTGAATGGTCCTTACAGTATTAATTTCAAAAACATTTCCTTCACATTGTTTCCATGTGTGATAAAGTAACATCATTTCTTAGTTGTCTATTTCTTAGTACAAAACTTACAAGATAATTTGACATTAATGAATAACATTGTTTCCATGTGTGATAAAGAAACATCATTTCTTAGTTGTTTATTTCTTAGTACAAAACTTACAAGATAACTTAACATTAATGAATAAGTGTATATGAATGTAGAGAAACTCTACCTCTCAGGTGTCTCTCTTAACAACCATATACATTACTTGCAAAAATTGCAAAATAACTTGAATTGAATATATAATTACATGCACTTTTTTATTTAATAGATTTGAATTATAAAACACAAAGCAAATAAAATTAAAGTATATATAAGATCACCATATCACCAAAATTTCATTACTTATCTAAAATATATTTTCATATTTAGTTAATATATACAACTCTTTATTTCTCCTAACTAAAAGAAGTTTGCATAACAACTACTTTTATATTCGTTCCTAAAATGGTTCAACAAATAATCCACTAATTTCCTACTCCAAAAATTAAAATAAGTTAGATTTTAGACATGTTAGGTCTCCCTAAAATATTGCAAGTTGATTCAATTTATGGGCTTTCCATGTGCCCCATATAGTGTACTCTTATAATATTTTCCTCTTTCTTGGAGAGATTCTAAACCTTTTGGTTCATATTCATTTGGCACATCATGGATTTTGCATTTATTTAACTTAGTTTTTTTAATCCAAGTGTTATTCAATTTTAGTGGTCCCTTATGTTTCACCAAACACAGTTTATATTTCTTATATATTAGATCTTTTAGAAATAATATTGGTGCATACAGTTCATTCAATTTGATCTAGGTAGATGTGTATCCTACTTCTTAACCAAAATTTCATTATGATCAATTTCTAAATTGGATTTGCTACATTTTAAAAAAGATCAGTGTCCAAAATTTTGAGTAAACATGTCACACATATACTTTCATTATTTCCTTTTAATACCTTACAGATACATGTTTTCTTTAGTTTAATTGGTTTTTGGTACACTATGGATACCTTTACATATGCAAACAAACCCATGACTAGATCTTCTTATTGGAATACTTCTATTTGTTGAAGATACAATTTTCTCTTCTATTCCTCATTTGTTACCTACATACTTTTCTTTCTTATTTGACTTCCCAATGTGTTTCACAAATCCTTAAAATATGTACTAAATTGTACCCCTTTAATCAAGTCAACCAAATCCATTAATCGTTTAAGATTTTCTCTAAAAGCAATCTAGAAAAGAGATTTACTAGTGGATTTTTTAACACTTATGTTGTAATCAAACTCATTCTATGCTAAAAGCATGTCTCGTTATCTTAGGTTCTTAGCAACTAAACTTTGTATTAAGTTTTCCAAGCTCCAATTTACCATCTATGCTTTTCCATTGTGATAAAACTCATTCTATGCCAAAACCGTATCCCATTATCTTAGATTCTCAACAACTAAAATTTATATTAAGATTCTCATGAAAACAATCATAGGGATTTTGTGCATGTCAATTTTTCATGTGCAACATCCATATGGATGATGTGCATGCCAATTTGGCATGCACAATAGCCATAGGGATTTTGTGCATACACAACAGCTGACTACCAACCATTAGTTAAGACAACTAATATGGAGTTACTAACCCATGATCTCTTATGCATAAGATGAATCCAATCATTGCTTAGTAATGAGTTCTTTCCATATATAAATTACATTATACTAATGTTTAGTCATAACATCATGATTGTACATACCCATTATCTTATATAGGGTAATAATATAAGTATATTATTATTATTATTATTATTATTATTATTGGCTTATATAAGTTCATATGATATTAGTCTCGCATGACTACCAATCCTTTTAAACCACAATTCATGGTTGTTGTGCATGCCAATTTGGCATGCACAGAACTGTTGGGTCTTGCAAAGAACTGTTGGGGTAGGCACAAAACTGTTCTTGACAGTTATGTGCATGCACAAAAGCCCTATGGTTGTTGTGCATGCAAATTTGGCATGCACAAAACTGTTGGGGCATGCACATAACTGTTCCCAACAATTTTGTGCATCAACTACGCAAATCTGTTAATAAACTCTTATTTAAGTAAGCTCTGTTAAAGGCTATATTAATATTAGGCCTTTAATTATTGACTATTATAATAAATGGTCTCTCTATATATTACTATAATGATAGCATTGTATATAGAGTAATAGAGACTTGAACGATAGTAAATGTGAAGTTATGTTAAAAACTTGATAATGTTTCATTGTAATAACCATAACTAATTGTTCATGTTCCATTGTTATAACCATAATGAATCCAAGTGTTTTGAGTTGGCATAACCATACATAATGAATCCTAGTGATCTGAGTGGCTGATGTGCATGCCAATTTGGCATGCACAGAAGCCCCAAGGAAAATCATATGACATGTTAACTCAAATGGCATTGGATATTCATAATGAATAATCTATACTAGTAATGAATCAAATAACATAATGCATAACATGAATCCAATTACTTCTTAGTAATGAGTGCTTTCCATATATAAATTAGATTACACTAATGTAATGTCATAACATCATGCATGTACATACCCATCAACTTATATACGGTAATAATATAATCTAAGTATGATTAATCTTCATGTCAATATCTAGATACAATATCACAATTAAGTGGTGTTGGTCTCAAAATTAACAAAAACTAATAAAAACTAAGAAGTAAATAATATTTATCTCCAAACTTCAACTCTAAACCATCGCTGAGATATATCTCTTAATACCTGGAATAATAATAATAATAATAATAATAATAAATTAAAATAAAAACATTTTTCAAATTTAAAATTTTTAAATAAAATATATCTACAAAATTTAAATAAAATGTACACATACCATTTTAGATAAATAAAACAAATTGTGATTAAAGAAAAATTGACACACCAAAACTATTGAAGTTTCATCTTCCAAAATCCATGTGCTCCTTTTCTACTGATAATTTAAACATCACTGTAACAATAAAAAGAAAAACCAATAACACATATTATATATATTTTATTAGCAAATATTTTAAAGATATTTAACTTTATTAAATAACAATGAGAGAGAATAACATACCCAAGCAGATCATCAAAATTAACATAACCATGTGAGAAAGAATAACATACCCAACTAGAGTTCCACAGATCTAAGATTCAACAGTTACATCTTCCAAAATCCATGTGATTCTTTTCTACCGATAATTTAAACATCACTGT
Source organism: Picea sitchensis (assembly GCA_010110895.2). Classification (NCBI taxonomy): domain Eukaryota; kingdom Viridiplantae; phylum Streptophyta; class Pinopsida; order Pinales; family Pinaceae; genus Picea; species Picea sitchensis. Next base: position 23,620 of record SNQJ01S0058002.1, on the reverse strand, counting down.
AACAATAAAAAGAAAAACCAATAACACATACTAGCATATACTTTATTAGCAAATATTTTAAATATATTGAACTTTATTTTAAATAACAATGAGAAAGAATAACATACCCAAGCAGATCATCAAGATTAACACAACCATGTGAGCACGAATAGCATACCCAACCAGAGTTCCACATATCTAAAATTATTGCTCTCTCTAAATATTATCACTTCCAAAATAGTTACTCTCCATATTAAGCCATTCTTTGCATAAATCTTTAATTTTCTTTTATAACCAAATGTTTTTTCAACATTGCGTACATGATCTAAACAAAGTAAGATCATATCTATCAAAATTTTAAAGAGAAAAGTTGTGTGCTTGTAAATTCTCTTGTGTACATGCAGAAAGTTCACAAATCTCCATATTAAGCCATTCTTCAAGGAAAATACTTATCCATTCTTCAAGAAAAATACTTATCTCTTCTTATGCAGTGGAATAGATGGAATAGTGGAATTCACTTCATTGTATGCAGAAAACACATCTCCATATTACACCATTCTTGGACAAGAAGGCAAGGAATGCAATCGAAGAGAATTTGGAATCTTCCCCTTTTCTGATGTGGGATAGAGTTTGTTCTCAAATAATCAAATGCTCAAGTTCAAAAAAAATTGCATCATGATCTAAAGTTTAAACATGTATAAATAAGATCCCGAATAAGATAATGTAATCATATTTTTAAATCTAGAATAGATCGGGTTGAATCATGATATAATATTAAATAAGATCAATATCCAAGTGAATTTAGAATCTTCCCTCTTTTTAATGTGGGATATCTATATTATGTTCTCATATAATCAAATGTTAGATTTCATAATTAGGTTTGCATCATGATCTAAACATAAATAAGATTGAATGTACCATTTTAGACGACGATAAGATTATATAGGAGTTCTATATATTTCAAAATGATTGATCGAAGCGTTGAGAAGTTATATAGACAATAATTGAGTAACCCTTCTATGAATAGGGCAGTCTTAATTAAAAAGTTGATCAAACATAAATTTGAAAAAAGTAAAAAAAAATATGCATATTCAATACAAATAGGATTGAACACTTATATATAAAAGGTCCAGCATAAAAACAAATTAAAACTCACTAATGTGAAATGTACATACATTTAATTAAGCATCATCCTGAATAGATGCATCATTCTTAGGTATGGATGCATCCTCCTCAATCCCAATATCCCATACTCTCTTCTCCACATTGCCCTATAACACATTTCAAATTTGTACATTTGAAAATTAAATTTAAATGATTTTAACAAATTAAATTGTAGTTTTAAATTTTGAAACATATAATACCTGTGATGTTGCAACCTGAATATCATCAACCACAGAAGAGGATGGCATTCCGATGGTCGGTTGAGTCACGGTCTTACCCACCATACCCTAAGATTCAATAAATTATATATTGTTTAAGACATTTTTCTTTTAAATTAATAATTTAAATGACATTGCAATTTTCATATATAACTAAATTTGTTTTCAACATGCAATGATACCTATGAACTCCAACCCTCTTCAAACTCTCCCAATGAAAATTGGGACAAGCCTTCCCAAGTAGTGGGAGACGGAATAGGAATATGTGTTTACTTTAATACAAAAAAATAAAAATTATGCATGTTAATTATTCAACAAGTTCTGGAGTTTGGACAACTAAAGTGGATATTTTTAAGCACATACATGATTCAAACATTCCAAATTTAAGCTCGATGAATTAAGTCCCCTATTCACTGGAGATTCATTTAACAAATGACCAAACTACAATGAATAACAATAACAACCCAATTATTTTTAAAGATGCAATGATATGTATCTAGAACTACAAGAAAACTATCCTCAAATGCATGAAAAATTTTACTAACTGTAACACATACCAATCTGGTGTTTGGTTCATCATTTTGAATTAACTCCTTCAAACTATTACAACAACATTTTTCATACTCTCGTATATTCTCTATGGACATGGAATCTATCTCCTCATCTGATTTGTAAACAAAATTGACACGAGAATTGGCTTCAATTCTTTGATGGTTCAAACCAACATCAACACCATAAAAAATTGATTCTAAATTTTCTCTGATTGCATTCCTAGCCTCCTTTCCAAAATTTTATGTAGCTCGCATCTCTGAATGCGAGGAAAATTCCCATGTTGGACCAGATACCAAAGGTCGTGGAGGCCTCTGCAATGCTGCATTTCAGTATGCCCATTTTCAATCATATGTTCGTCATTTACAAGACCCATAATAACTGGACGGTAGGCTGGTATAATCAGGGTGCATGCCGATGAAAAACTCTGCATAAAAGAGTCTAGCAAGTTAATGTGGAACCTCGTCATTCAACGAAAACTGCCCATACAATGCCAAAAATCTATTATAGAGGTGTCATGCTATGTTGGGGTGCTTATAATATTGCACCTTCAACATCTTTCGCTTTGGCCCCTCTTTGAAATTAAACATAGAAATTGCATCTTCTTGTGAAACTCTATTTTTTATTACTTCCCATTTATTGGGGCACATCACCTCTCATTTTTTGTCTCCTCATCAAATCGATAAAACTATCATTCGTTGGCCCCATCTTTTGATATGCATCCATAAAATTCGACAATGAATGCAAAACAATCTCCAAGCTTTTCTTACTCTCTCGAGGGAGATCCAAGCACCTCAAATCATTTTGCATCTTGCTTTTAACACATGAGCATCGTTCAAGGGTCATTGCTTCATTATACCCTTCCCAAGGAAGATCATCACCAACATATGAGGGATAGGTGGACGTAGGTGTGTAATCTTATGTTTCTTGATAATTCCCCCTAAATCCACCTTCACCCTCTTCACCAACATTGGAATCTTCATCATAAGCAATCTCTATTTCATTATATTCTCTTGCAATAAACTCATCCTCTACACATACATATTTGAAACTAATTACAACATTTCACAGAAACAAAAAACATAAAACACACACACACACATATATATAACATAAACACAAATACACACACACAAAAATAAAAAAATTACCGAACATATTTTCTTTCCATAATGCATTCCCTACATTCTCCAGTGTTGGAGTATTAATGTTCAACCTATCTAAGAATGTTTCATCCATAGCACTATTTTGAGCACATTCTCTGGATGATTTATTCACAGATTCATTTGATAATATCCTCCTTTGACTAGATTTCCTTTGGTCACTACTAGTTGCCCCTCCCAAGTTTCCATGCCTTGTTGAGATAGGGGTCTCCGACGTCCTCAAAGTCTCAGTCAAAGAAGGGGGTTCATATTAATCCTTCATTGGATAGCCTAGAGTGTTTGCGAGGCATTTTTGGAGAATCGTGTCTTGACATCTCACCTCGATCTAGATATCCTTTGAAAATCCATGAATATGAAAGTTCATAAGTTATAGAAACATAAAATGGAAATATAATTTATAAAACAACTTGAAGGCATTTAAGCATTTGTAACAACTTCAAATCATCAAGACATAGAATAGACATATAATAGGTATAACTAATTTACAAGTCCATTGCATCATGTTCAATAAGGGTCATACAATCAAGCTCTCTTTGATTGCCATTGTTTAGTGAGTGATTCAATAAAGGCTAGTAATAGGTATAACTAATGAAGCTTGTACTTGATCAACCAATATGAATGGACTAGATACATGGAGAACATAGACATATAGAGATAAGGTATACATGCTTCCTAAACTAATCCTTATCATTACTAGTTAGGTCAATGTTTCCATCTTTCATGAAACAGGTTAAGCTTATCCTATGTATTTCACCTAATTAAGGTGTGATTACTATCCATATCCTTATGAGCAAAGGGTCACTAGTGTAATCTCAATGTTCTTTGTAGATTATATGTGATTTCATTACTCCATATACATAATATACTTATATAGCTAACAAGGATAAGTAGATGTATTTACCATATTAGTTAGGTTAGTATTGTTTCCATTATACTAATAAGGGTATGTTTTCCGTAATAATAAGCTTCATTGAATACACATAATATGTAACAGATAAAATTGTATTACATATAACACCAGCTTAAGCAAGATACGTGATTGTTTACTATCATGTAACAGTATAAGGTCATGCGTGTTCAAGCTCTTAGTACTAATCTAGTCTATCTGCTTATGTTACAGTTTCCATATTGTTGGGTATGTGTTATATTCTTTGCATGTGTGTGTGTGTGGGTGTGTCAGATACGACAACTGCATCTGATGATCCCTCCACTTTTGGGCGGTTTTTGCTATTTTTAGCGGATTTTGCTATTTTTAGCTGATTTGTAAATTAATCCCAGATTAAGGGATCAGGGTTTTGGTATCTACGGAATACCTAAAAACATTGTATATATTGTATGGCGAATGGTGAAATTCGATATAATGAAAATAAGAAAGGTTTTCCCGGTTGAGGGTTTCCGATAAAAATCTCTGTGTAATATGTGTATGAGCCATTGATTAATTTATGTATTGCTTAAGAATCTATATGCATTTCTTTACTTCGCAGGTTTAAAACTTACACATATTAGGTTACTATGATTACACTATCTATGAGTAATAAGTATCATTATCTATTCTCTTTATTGGTACTAGTCAGATCATCTTAGCTAACTCATGTACATAGATTATGGAAATAAGGTAGATCTTAATCAAAGAACACAACTATATTAATAAGCATTTGTCACCATAGATTCATTAGTAATGATTACTATGATGATTATGTGAATAAGGAGAAGTAATACCAATAGCTAACGTGTTGCTGATATACTAAGTGTAATAGAGGTGATTACTGATCTAATGGGATTACAAGGGTATTTATAGAAGACTAAGTCCATGATGTGTTGTTACTGAGTCCTTTGGTGATCCAGGATCTTTTCATCGAGTGACTTATAAAGAATTGCATTCAATGAGAATAAATTAAAGTGCACCATTAAAGAAGGAAAGATCAATTATGAAGAGACATAAGCATCAAATATGAACACAAAAACTTGATAACGGAGTTTGTCCCTGGTGGACTACGTCTTCGGATCCTGCTCTCAAATGGGTAGGCTTTTTCATTAACTCAACAAAATACTTTGGAAAAATACATAAGTATACCTCATTTTGAAATCAAGCTGCAGAAATAATGCTCATATCAGAAAACAGACAGCACCACTGAATTCTTGGCGTCGAATTACCCAAAAATAATTGTCTCCACGCCTTGATCCGACTCTGACACTCCCAAGCCCAAGAATAAATTTATCTATGTTCATGTTCCCTCCTACAACGTCCAATTAATGAATGTACTAACTCGAAATGAGTGCACATGTTGTACCACACGCACACCTCCTCTCCAGGGCTTGGAGGACTTAACACTTAAGTAAAATCCGCGACGATCATTACAAAGCATGGGTCATTGGCCTATTGGTTCGGGCATGAATGTTAAGGTGTAGTGTGGGGAGGAGGTCCCAAGGTCAAATCCACAGGCCTCCCCCTTTTGGTTTGGTTTGTTGCAATATATATAAATATAAACAAAGTTTCTCCGCCAACTTTGGAAGTGGTGCTATACGGGATTCTAACAAATAGAACGTGGCCGTATTTTAAGTGGTCCACCAGATTTGGCAAACCTATGAATCCTTAATTTTTTACAAAATTTGGATATGGGCTATCATTATGCTTTTGTCGCCTGCCATGTGGAAGCCCCTGATTGGGCCAGGTGGCAGCCTCTCATTCGACCATGCCATCTCTTCCATGTCATATTGTCATGTCAATTCCATGTCATCATTCCACATCATTGTACGGACCGTACAGATGCCACGTGGCACAATCCTATTGGTCCATGAATTGGTCCAAAAGTGCCAAAACTGGGTGACACGTGGCATCCTTTGGTGTTGACACATCACCATGCTGACATCATGATGATGTCAATGTGAAACATGTCACCTTCTTCTCCTGCCACATTTACTGTACGGATGTTGACATCATCCGTACAGATACTGACATCAGAAGTATGGATGTTGACTCATCCCCTATTCATTGGGCTAGGTTGACCAAACTTTAACCGCAAATATCTTTCGATCTGTAACTCTATTTGACGAGTTGTTTGCATCGTTAGAAATATTGCGATGCACTCTTCGTGATAATGTCATTTTCACTAAGTTTTTGGAACTTTGAATTTTTTCCCTTTCTTTATCTACTGAGGCCATTCTAAGTGTCCTGAGTTTCCTCTGCAAGTTTTGATCTATTCTTACCCTTCTATGGATCCTTTTTGGATCACACCTTCCCACTGAGATCTTTTTGGACCACCAAAATATTTCATCAATCAATAGATAAGTGAGGGAAGAGTCCCCTCACTTTGTCCTTCTCTATCCACTTTGTCTTGCTTGGATGTATGCCCTTTAAGCCTACTTGAAGATAATCAACATCACCCTTGCGTGAATTCCTCATCCTTCTCTCCAGGATGATATATTCTTGTAACTCATCCAAGTAATCTAGAGAAAAATCATCAATTGAAGGTATTGAAGCTTCCTCATCCTGATCCATGATCATGGGAGGCTAAAAAAGTTTCAAATTCTCTACATTCACAACTGAGTAAATCTGCATATAAGTTGGAAGATCCAAATGAAAAGCGTTGGTACCACTTTTCTCCAAGATAGTGAAGGGTCCATAATGAATGGACTTGAGTTTCTTTCCTTCACCCTTCAATATCTCCTTGTTGATGTAAAGCCATACTTGGTCTCCAACCTAGAACTGATGATCAACCATGTGCTCATCATGTTGAGCTTTATACTATGATTTACTTTTCTCCAACTGTTCCCTGACTTCCTGGTGCACCTGTTGAATCCTCTGGATGAACTTGCAGGATCTGTCATTTGTTCTTTCTTCATTCACATCGATATCTATCCCATACATTAAGTCCAAAGGAACCTTGGGTAGGTACCTGAAACATGTCTCAAAAGGTGAACTCTGAGTGGAGGAATGCAAGGCTGGGTTGTACGCATGTTGCACATAGGGTATATGTTCATACCATAACTTGGGATGCTTGTTGCAGTAGCCTCGAAGCAAAATTACCATTGTTTTTTTTACCATCTCTGTCTGTTTGTTAGTCTATGGATGGAAAGCAGTGCTCTTCTTCAATTTGGTGTCCATCATTCTCCACAATCTAGTCCAAAATTCCCCAAGGAATCGAGTATCTCGATCCGAGATAATGGATGTGGGTAACCCAAAGTGAACCCAAACATACTGAAAGAAGAGATTAGCAGTATTCTTAGCAGTGATATGATTTTTACATGGCATCAAGATACACATATTGTTGAACCTATCCACTACAACATACAAATATTCATGACCCCCTTTGGTCATTGGTAAACCCCTTACAAAATCCATGGAGATACTTTCTCATGGATGGGATGGAACAGGATGTGGCGAGTATAGCCCCAGTTTTCTATTAGTGGGCTTACAAGTAGAACACATCACACACCCCTTTACATATTTAGTTACAATTTCTTTCATTTGAGGCTAGTAACAAAACCTCTGCAAATGAGCCATAGTTTTTCCTACCCCAAAATGCCCAG
>SNQJ01S0058002.1:0-15967 GCA_010110895.2 Picea sitchensis | reverse complement strand
GTTTTCTATTAGTGGGCTTACAAGTAGAACACATCACACACCCCTTTACATATTTAGTTACAATTTCTTTCATTTGAGGCTAGTAACAAAACCTCTGCAAATGAGCCATAGTTTTTCCTACCCCAAAATGCCCAGACACAAGAAATGTGTGAGCTTCTCGTATTACATGGACTTGTTCACTTGTAGGAATAGATAGCTTTCCAACATGGTAGAGTAGTTTTCCCTACAGACAATAGTTCTCTACCTGTGCACCATGGGTTAGCTTATGATATACTTCTTTAAAATCTTCATCAATGGCATATTTCTCTACATAGATATCATGAGATAAATAAGTATTCTTCAAAATAATAGAAGAAGCAATAGGAGGTCTAGAAATCATATCGACTACCTTGTTACTTGTACCCTTTTTGTACTTGATTACCAAATTAAATTGTTGTAGAAAACCCATCCATATATAGTGTCGATATTGTTGTAGTTTGTTCTGTGCTTGGAGATACTATAAGGGTTGGTGATCTATATGTATGATTTTTTCCTTCTCTAACAAGTAGTGCTTTCATTTCTTTATGCTTTGGACTAATGCATACAACTCTTTATCATATGTAGGATAGTTAACAACAACTTGGTTAAAAGTTTCAGAGTGGTAATAGATAGGCCTACGATATTTCATCAATATTGCACCCATGGTGTATCTGATGGCATCTATCTCAATCTCAAAAGGTTGTTGAAGATTCGATAGTTCTAATACTGGTGCAGTACTAATATTCTCCTTAAAAGTGTCGAAATCGTTTTGTTGCTTTCCTTCCCACTGAAAATTTTTCTTCACATTGGTTAAGGCATGCAAAGGAGCTGCTATAAAAGAGAAGTTTGAAATGAACCTCCTTCAATATTGGACAGCACCTAAGAAGCTTCGGACCTCGGTTACACTTTTTGGCTCATGCCAATTTACAATTACATCAAGTTTGGAAGGATCAATTTTTAATTGTCCTCCTCCTACAATATGACCTAAGTATTGTTATTAGACAAATCAGTAAGTGCGGACACAAATAGATCTCCCTAGTTTCACCCTGAAACTAGAACAAAACAAGACAGAATATAAAACTTTCCCTAAGTTTTAATTATCAAGCATACTAACTAACAAAAGATAAATGACATACCTTTTAAATGTCGTTTTTCCTCACTAGTGTCATCCTCGCTCCATTCTGAGGCTTATGGGATGTTGAAACTGTAAAAATACACAAGCCAACGAAGTGAAAGAAACAATGTATACTCAACAAAACCTATGTATGTGATCAAGAAGTCATACAATAAAATAAGACCAATTTTATGGGAAAGAAATATATTATTGTATTATAAATATGAAAATGAGAATACAACCAGATGCCTTGATGTTGTAAGTTCCCTTCCAACATTTCCTTGCTTCCCACACACTTCTGCTTCACAGATTCTTAGATCAACAATCTATCTTGACAAAGCAAAGCTCAAAGCCAACATACAAGCTCCAAAAACTCCGAGCTACAAAACTCAAGAACTTTCCAACTAATCACTAGCCAACTCAATCCAACTTTCCCCATGAGAACTCATCTCCTTTTATAGGCTAAAAAGAATAGGGTGAGGAGGTTAGGATGATCCCAAGATATTAGGGATGCAACTCAGATCCAAACCGATTAGAGGCCACCTCACCCTCGAAGCTTCTATTCTAGAACTTTCGAGAAATTCCTCTTTTTCCTTCGTACGAAAATCGTCACACCCTTAACACTGAGAAAAATGTGACAACGTCGCAGGTCATTGTGGTGCAATCTGCAATGATCCTATATCATCGCACCCTTAACACTAAGCAAGGTGCGATGATCCCTTTTTCTAATATTTTTGACAAAGGAAAAGTATAATTCCATCTCTCTGGGAAAATGTATCTTCATTCTTCTTCAGGGATTCAAGCCATTGATCCTTCTCAAGAAAAATGATAGGTTTACATCATTAACGGTCATAGGTGTGACGAAAATAATGTGTAACAGAGAGCCCCCCAAAGTATGAAGATAGAATAGAGTGATAGCTGAAATACTTTGTCAAGTTCGTCTTGGGAACAAGGAACATGTCAGTCAGAAACCTGCCAACAAACAAAGAAATACAATACAATAATATATCATCACTGATGTAGGCATTCCCATACTTAGAATACAAACAAATCAAAGCATAAATGTTGACATGCAAAGATCCATGTCAAGTAAGACAGGTCATGGCCACCAAACATACATTGTGGATCCATGCCATTATGACTCAAATATGAACATGGCCACCAAAACTACATTGTGGATCTATGTGTTAAAGACTCAAATTTGAACATAGCCACGAGACATACACCTTGGATCTATGCAACAATAAAATATGAATATTCTCCAACGCAACATGAATCTGTCAAAAAAGATTCAGGGTCTTCATCTCCACCACTCTATAGTACGAATCTAACCATGCAAATACATGTGTTGAAGTTGAACATGGTAGAAACCACTTGATTACCGGTCATTAGTGTATACCGTTAACAACTACAAGGGAAAGCACCATTAATGTCAATGACTCCCAAGGTACTCTAGTACAATCCAACTAATGTGAATTAATGAGATGAAGTCGAACGCTCGATGGAATCTCTCGATCAGGGGTCAATAATGAAAACCCACTATCGAAAGCGAGGAAACCTGCCATTGAGGCATGAAAGTTCCAAGGTACCAATTAGTTTCTAAGTCTAATTTCTGGATAATGAGTTGAAGTCAACAGGAAAAGACTCGTCATAAGAGGGACTTAATGTATCCCCCATCAATGACACAAAACATGTAAAAATATTTGAAGTATATCAGAGTAACATGTGATTCAGGATTGACTCACGGATGGCCGACGCAATAGAAGGATTAAGGACTACAGAAATGGTCGATGCAATAGAATGCTTTCCGGGTTGAAATTCTCTTTGAACATATTGATGACATGATAGTTGTCTTGGAAACACTAACTCAACAACAGGGATCACAGACCAATTTGCAATCTTATAAAGGAGTATGATCAGGAGACAAGAGGATTTTCTAACCTAGACACAAAGTGAGTGAAAGGGTGTCATATTCAAAAGTGAATCTTCCATAGAATACATGTTTAGACACATTTCTTTCCCAATTTCCCCCCCTACATTTCTAGTGAGTACCTGTTTATTTTTACACAAGCTTGAGGAGGATAACATATGCTTGAACTTTAATCTCATCCTTCGGATGAGTCCCTCGGAATATGCTTAACGAACTCTAAGAAGGAGTGGTTTGATCCCATATGGGTTTTTCGATGTTTGTTTAATGAGTCCAAAGAAAGAAAACTCTGGGCTTTTTTCATTTTTAGAGAGTCTGAAAAACACTTAAAGAGAACTCCATAAGGTCTTTTTTTGTAAGTTGGTCTGACGAGACCGAAAAAGATATAACCTACCGCTCATCAGATGTTTTCTTCAAATACTTTTACGAGCGTGAAAAGAACAAGGTTGCTCGACAATCTTTTCATGTTTAGAGAGTCTGAAAAGAGATTAAAGGGAACTCCAGGGGATTCATTTTTTGTATAACCTTTATGAGTCTGAAAAAGTGATAAAAGTTTACTCAGCTACATTCTCAGGTATTTATGAGCATGAGAAAGAACAAAGACTAAGATCGATATTGTTTTCATTTTTACTCAAGCTAAAAACAAAACAAAATTATGCTTGGGATAGATTTGATAGATTTTGTTTTTACACAAGCTTAAAACTAGCCAAAACTATGCTTGGACCTGGTTTCATTTTTACACAAGCTTGAACCAGAGGAAACTATGCTTGCGACTTCCCAATGCAGAATCCAGGGATGGTTGGTACTTAGCCCCCAGCTTAAGAATCTAGTGGCTTAACTTCAACATGAAGTCCAGAGGTTGTAAGCATTGTCCCCCAAGCTTCGTTTCATCCAACAACATAGGTGGATGAAATGAAGCTTCAAATACTATACAGAATGAAGTAGTTGACTCAATCGAAGAGGGGGAAAACTATTTCATTTTTTAACGAGCTTGACACATGAACAAGAACTATGCTCATAAAATTTGTTTCATTTTTTAACAAGGTTGCTACAAAGATGTGAAAACTATCCTCACAGTTGGTTTCATTTTTTAACGAGCTTGAAATCAAAAAACCATGCTCAAAGCTAGTTTCATTTTTTTATGAGCTTGAAATCAGAAAACCATGCTCAAAAGACTCTTCTTGATCATGGCTTCCAAGAGGACAATGCTCTGGAAGGACACCATGTCAAGGGACAAAACTTGGTCATGGATTCCAAGAGATCTTCACTAGATGGAAGAAAAACGCTCTGGAAAGACACCATGTTGAGGGTCACGACGGGGGTAAGTAGATCAAGCTATAAAATCTCTATCGAAGAGATCACCATGTCAACTACTGCACTAGTACATTTGGGTCAAATTCCGACGGCGCGTTCGACGCAATTTCCACTTTATATTGTTGGGAGAATGACAAACATTGGACCCCCTCAAACGTCATTTCACATGACGTCACTTTTCCAACGACATAGATTTCGTCGTAAGACTGACATCTTGGAGGTGGCAAGACCGATGTCCTGGACGTGGCAAGAGAGACATATTGGACGTGGCAAGAGCAACGTCTTGGCCGTGGCAAGAGAGATGTCTTGGACGTGGCAAGAGAGACGTCTTGGACGTGGCAAGAGAGACATCTTGGACATGGCAAGAGTGACATCCTGGGGTGGTAAGAGCGACGTCTTGGAGGTGGCAAGAGAGACGTTAAGAGGTATCAGCTCCGACATGGTTGCTATGGGAGAAACACTCTTGGAGGTGGAAAGAGTGGTGTCCTAGAGGTGGCAAGAGAGACATATTGGAGGTGGCAAGAGAGACGTCTTGGACGTGGCAAGAGCGACGTTAAGAGGTATCATCTTCGACATGGTTTCTATGGGAGCGACACTCCAAGACATCGCAATAGCGACCATTTTGTAGGTATTTTAAAAAAAATAGATATCAATACTGAGAGGAAGAGGTACATTAACCTTTGCTAAGATACTATCCATATCAATATTTAAATCTATATCATCGGTCTGAGGCAAGGTTGGTTGAGGAGGAGGACTAACTTCCAATGGTAAAGGGGGTCTTGTATAATGAGGTTTAGGATCACTAGGATATGTCTTGGGTGTGTTATCACACGAACTCACAATTCTTGAGCTAAAGTCCAAAAGCTCAAGTGCAATCATGCGTAATAAGACTGCAAAAATATACTAGAGAGTAAGTCCATATTTTTAGAAAGGATCAAAACAATACTGTACTTTCTTGGGTACGTCGAAACAAGTGCCATCCAATACAAGATCCTATATACCAATGAGATAGCTGAGCAACAGAAATTCCAGAGCCTTCACTGAAACCTCTGACAATTTGTTTGACATTTAGCAGACAATTATATCATCAATAATACAACTTGAAGTCATTGCAGGTATTGCTTTGTATCCTTTTGCTAGCACAACAACTTCACACATAGAATGCAAGTGTTCTGTATATATACATTGAACAAAAGAGAAAATTCATAGAATGCAAATTGTAGCAATTCGAAACAACCATAACAGATTTGGACTCCAGATATAATGCTCATAATCTCTCATGCCAAGACATTTGAAAATGTCAAACCATGTAAAATTCAATATCCCTATACTCGGTCAGAACAAGGGGTGAAAAAAGACAAATTTAAATACTTCAACAACTTCAGTAGATTTGGCCTGTAGATATACAACACATATATATTCCAAGTTTAGTTTCAAATAACAACCAATGTTACTATTATATACACAACTAATCCATATAGTTTCAAATAACAACCAATGTTAACTATCATATATACAGTTAATCCATGTAGTAGATATATTAAGTGACTGAACATCACAGTCATTTTTCAAACATGATCCAAGAACAAGACAAGCCAAAGCAGAATATTGTGAATTTGTTCAAATGGCTTCCTGTATTGCACATTATGAGGAAGGTGCACATCCAAACTATAGGCGCTCTCATAGATTTCAGATAGAATCTCAGGAAAAGAAACATACATATATCGAATTACTATATTCAAGATATACACGATATGTTATCTAAGTCTGCAGATGCATCCATTTAGCCAGAATTATTTACACGCTTACATTCATCAATCCATTCAGAATACCTGCAAACATTTTCAGAAATACAAATGGATAAGTCATCCATAGAGTTATTTATTACTCCATTTCATATTAAATCCCTCTCCAATTCAATAAGGACGACCTTTGTTCAATAATTCAAACCTCTATAAATATCAACTATTCAACTGATCTAACTACACTACCAAAAAAAGGCATGTGCCAAAACCCAAACACTAAAACATATGGTTCAAAAAGATTACACGTCAATGGGATCGCTCAATGCTATCAATTCCAATTAATCCAAGAGAGGATATTATGTTCAGTAAGGGCTCAAAAGTAGAAAAGTCACTTGTGAAAAATAATACTACATAAAAATAACCTTAGGAAAACACAAAAAACTGCACTAACCATTTATTGAGGTATTGAAACTCTCCTGGCATATCCTGCATGAAGCCTCCCCGATAAGATCTTTCTGATCCCTGAATGAATAAAAATGTGAGAGCTGGAAAAATGTCAAACTGTAAGGCTTCATATAGTCAACAGACTAAATGTCAAATTGCAAGGCTTACTTTTGGGGAAACCAAATAATATAAGACCTAGAAATATCGAAAGAAAAATAAGCAAACTACATCAAAATCACTCTTAGAGATTCAACCTAAGTTGGTCAAAAGAACATGCCACTTTGATATCATAGGGAATAGTTAATCAAATATACTAAAGTTGAAAACTAACGATCCATTGCCTATTTTTATGGCTCAACATTAAATGCAGTCAAAGTAAGGATACCAAAGGGAAGATATTTAACTAGGCAGGTACACTTTTGAATTNTTACACGTCAATGGGATCGCTCAATGCTATCAATTCCAATTAATCCAAGAGAGGATATTATGTTCAGTAAGGGCTCAAAAGTAGAAAAGTCACTTGTGAAAAATAATACTACATAAAAATAACCTTAGGAAAACACAAAAAACTGCACTAACCATTTATTGAGGTATTGAAACTCTCCTGGCATATCCTGCATGAAGCCTCCCCGATAAGATCTTTCTGATCCCTGAATGAATAAAAATGTGAGAGCTGGAAAAATGTCAAACTGTAAGGCTTCATATAGTCAACAGACTAAATGTCAAATTGCAAGGCTTACTTTTGGGGAAACCAAATAATATAAGACCTAGAAATATCGAAAGAAAAATAAGCAAACTACATCAAAATCACTCTTAGAGATTCAACCTAAGTTGGTCAAAAGAACATGCCACTTTGATATCATAGGGAATAGTTAATCAAATATACTAAAGTTGAAAACTAACGATCCATTGCCTATTTTTATGGCTCAACATTAAATGCAGTCAAAGTAAGGATACCAAAGGGAAGATATTTAACTAGGCAGGTACACTTTTGAATTAGTGTCATGTTGTAAATTCTAACCTTGTACAATATCTACTGCAAACAGATATTCAGAAAAGAATAGAAAAGATACAATGGAAAATACAAACATTACAAGAGATTTTTCCCCTGGAAACCCAAACCGGGAAAACCAGCATATTCTATATTCATTCATTGTGTTACAATGTTTACAATACAAAATACATATAGGATCCAGTGACATCCAAAACCCTAATCCAATGACCTGGATTAGTCCAAAACCGTAATTCCTTAACCGGAAATAGAAAACCATCGGCAAAGAAACCATGTGCCGAAAAAACACCTAAATATAATGTGGTCTCGAAAATGCGGTCCCGATGCGAAAAAAAAAATTTCGGGGGCGCTGCCCCCGAACCCCTGTGTGCCCAGCGCAGACGCTCAGACACTACTACTCGTGCAAATAATATAACACATGTGCCATCCAAAGTCCTATTCATGGAAATTTGATCAATATTTAACAGTTATCACCACGCAAATCCATGGTAGTTAGCAAATTTTGGGGGAGGCTGACTCATCATTAGAAATCCTTTTTACAGCATAGTAAAAATGCAGAAAATCCTACACCAATGTAATGGGAATTGACGGAGAAGAAAAAATGAACGAAATCACGTTCTCACAAGAATGAGTATGTATAAAGTTCCCACGAGAATGAGTATGTATAAAGAAGAAAATAGGGGAAAATAGCAAAATAGAACAAAAATTCCATTCCAAGAGAATTTAAAATGTTGGAAGTCCATGGTGAGTTGTTTCAACAAAGATTGTGAGGAAGATTTTGTTTTTTATCTTTAAGAATATATCTTCAAGAAAAAATTTTACAATGATGTGCCTAAATATTTTCAAGAAAATGTGAGCCGACCTTCTAGTGCCTACATAGAAATCATTCCAATTACTAATAATAAAACAAATTATTCTACCCATCCATTCATATGTTGTAGGAATGATTCAAGTCAAATCATACAGAGTTGGAGGGTGTTTTAATTAAAAATACATACACATGTATGCTCCAAAATATTAGTAAAATGTATCGCTGTAAATGAAGGTGAATTGATACTCCCAGCATGCAAACAAGGGAATTCGACGCAGAATGGACAACATGTGTCTGCAGGACTAATTGTTCAATGTTCAATAGAGTATCCACACTGAGTTTTAGTCATAGGGGAGTGTGGGCAGTGATGTGGGGTATATCAATGATTGTAGCCAACCAATAGAGGGTTGTTAATTTGGTGTACATAGTTATTCTTTAGTTAAATGGGCCAAGTGATCTCACAAATAAACCTATTGAATAGAAGTGAATACATTGGATGAATTATTGTATACAAGTATAATTTAATCGGCAACACAAGCACATTGATCTTAGTTAACCCACATAATTTCAACACATAGAGAACACATAATTTATTTTGGAAATTCAAATGGAAAACCAAAACAAAATTTATCTATTTTGGAAATTCAAATTGGAAAACCAGCATTCAAATTCAAATTGGAAAACCAACATTCAACAAGTATTTGGAAAACCAACATTCGACAAGGATTTGGAATTGACCAACATTAGACAAGGATGAAAACCAACATTCGACAAAGATTTTATTAAACATGAGAAATAGTGACAAAGATGAGCTATATGTAACTTTTTTGTACTATTAGATGAGCTATATGTAACTTTTTTGTATTGTTATTCATTAGAAAAAAAATTGTACTGTTATTCATCGACAAAATTGCAGATTGATTTGGTTCAAGGACAACCTTTGATATTTAAGCAAGTTTATTCTCCCAGGCTCCTCATGCTTTTGTAGTTGAATGCCTTCTTTGTTTTCTTTCTACTTCTCTTTCTTTCCTTTCCACTGCGCATTAATTCCAACAATATTTTATTTTTAAGCATTTTATTTTTAATATGGTGCTTGCAAGACCAACCTGGTCCCCAAAAGATTCAACCAAAAGATGGGGTACTTCCAGTGCAGAATGGAAGATAAGTGTTGAATAGGGATTGTTTTTGGCATACCCATGTTGTCCACTTCATTGGTGGAGATGACATCTTTTGCTGCTACAGGTTCTTGGACAATCATTGTTCCTTCTTCCTCACCCTTAATTTTCACTTTCCAAACCTTTTTTTCTTATCTTTACTCTTCACTTTTCAAACCCTTTTTTCTTACCCTTTACTCTTCACTCTCCAAACCTTTTTTTGATGTGTAGTACTTGGGATGAAGTTCCTAATGAAGCCTTGGTTTCTTGACGTTGTAGTTCTAGCAAATATTCTTGTTAATCCAAGGGTTGCTTGGCATTCTCTTCTTATTTGTGTTACTTTGAACTTGCAGTTGTCTTGTAAAAGTTTCTTCCCATTCTTCCCATCAAAGGAACATAAACTAAAGTGCCAACGAACATCAACATCGTGGCCTTTCTTCTTTGCAGCGGAAAAAAACCAAACATGCCTTGACATAACACTTTGGTTTGTGTTTGTTAGTGTGCTTTCTTGGTCCCCTGAGTATGGGGACATATTTAGGTGGTAGAAGCATTCCTTTGCTGCCCTCATTCAAGCTTCTACAAGAAAATTGTAATGGTTTTCTGTCCATTTCATTTTCCATTGTCTTTTCTTCAATCAAAATTGTTTCTTCTTCGGTTTCTCTTGCCTCGAAAAAAGTTATTTTGATGGTATTATCTTGAGTTGATATTTTACTTGGTTCTTTTTGTCCACCCAAACTTAAGCCTTCATGCTCGAGTCTATGCTTATAGCTACAAGAAGATTTACAATCCCTTGTCTTCTCTTGCCTAGCTCTTGGTCATTGTAGCCCGTTTGTCGTATGTGCTTGGAATTGTTTCCTCTGGTATGTTTTTCAAAAAAATTAAAGGGTTATTGAAAAACAAATTGAGAAAGGTCCATAGAGAGTGAGCTTACCATGCTTGTCTCATTCATAGTGCTAGCTTCTACAATAGCAATGGAAAGTGTTTGCACTTCCTTGGTCTTATAGAAAACTATAAGCAACTTAGCCAATGTATCAAGCTCCTTTTTCAACTCTGCTATTATCTCCTTCAAGTGTTGGTTCTCCTCTTGGATATACACATTGAAGCTCCATAGTTCTTCCAAGCTCTCTGTTTTCACTGCTTTATCCAGGTTGGCCTCATTTCTCGTCAAAGTGATAACAATGGCTTTAAAGTCACAAATTCAACAACTCTGATACCAATATGATTCAATATGATAAACATGGTACTTTATAGTCCATAGGTTTCATCAACTCATATCCTTCAAGAAAATTAAATTCAATTTTTGTCTCTGCAAGTACAATCACACTAAGATCTTTGTCTTCGTATTTGGGTTGTCACTTTGTTTCAAATCTAGACTCAATGCTAAGTTCACAATGCACTATGTGTTTTATTTTGAATATGCTAAAACATGCACTCTGGTTTATTTATATATTTTTAACTATGCACACGACACTTTAAAGAACAACCATTGTTGTACAATATCCTTTCAAACACTAATATATGCAAGAATATGTCAATGAATTCATATTC
Organism: Picea sitchensis; assembly: GCA_010110895.2. NCBI lineage: Eukaryota > Viridiplantae > Streptophyta > Pinopsida > Pinales > Pinaceae > Picea > Picea sitchensis. The sequence continues at coordinate 4,880 of SNQJ01S0058002.1, read as the reverse complement.
AAGAAGCTTATCAATAAGGAATCTACCTAGACATTCTATGTTGAAACATACACCATGCAAATGTATCAATTACAAATCTACACATACACCTTAATGTCAATCAGCACATAGACCCTATTTTTTTTTGTGCTATTCAAATGTGCCTACATAGAATTCATTCAAATTGTCAATAATGAAACAAATTCTATCCATTCACCAATACTCAGTAGGAAGCATTCAAATCTTACAGAGTTTAATTGAAAATACAAACACATGTGCATGATCCAATGAGTCAATAAAATGTATCACTGAAGATGAATTGATACTCCCAACAATGCAAAGAAGGGAATTCGATGAAAAATGGACATTGTGTGGCGAGGGAATGAATTGCCCAATGTTTCACTGAGTATTCACACCAAGTTTTAGTCAAAGGGGAGTGTGGGTAGCGTTGTGGGGCATAGAATCAATTTTAGTGACCACCAAGTAGTTGTTAATGTGGTGCACGCATTGATCTTTTAATTAAATCTGCCCAATGATTTAACAATTCACCCATTGAATAGAGACTAGTATGTTGGAAGATCTATCTGCCCAATGATTTAACAAGTCACCCATTGAATAGAGACTAATATGTTGGATGATCTATTGCATATGTACAAGTATTAATTTAATTGACAACCCAGCCACATGTCATTTAAACAAATAGGGAACACAAGATTTACTTTGGAAACTCAAGTGGGAAAACCAACACTTCATGGGTATTTTATTCAACTCAAGAAATATTTACAAAGGTGAGCTACACAAAGATTTCATGTACTTACTAGAAAAATTGCAAATTGATTTCACTTGGGGACAACCTTCAATCTTTGAGTAGGTTCTTTTCCCAGGCCCCTCAAGCTTTTGCAATTGCACTTCTTCTTCATTTCCTCTCCAACTCTCTTCCTCTTCTCTTCGTTGTCCATTAATTTTAATAGCATTTTTTTTAATAGAGATACTTGGAAGGCAAAACATCAAGTTGGTCATTTTATCTTGTGATGGCTTTGGCTTTGGCTTTGGACAATTAATTCAAACTTCGTCAAAATCTATTCACAAAGTTTGGGATGAGGAAATAGTTTGGCTCCATTTTGGATCATAACTCCTTATCGACATCAACTCCAAGCCACAACAATAATGGCTCCATTCAGAAATGGAACTATTTAGATTGTTTTTGCAATTAAGACGTTGACAACAACTCCAATTGAAATTCTGAAAAGTTGGCTCAGTTCATAAATGAAAGATGTTTAGATTGGTTTTCCAAGTTTCCAATGTAGATCGGAAATGAGTTCTACACAGACTTTTGAAGTAGTTGTTTTGTAAGCCTTGAAGGCATTTTTGTACTAGCTATTAAGCAACCTAGGTCTATTAGTTTCAGAAGCTACTACTTTACGGTGGTTGTTGGCCAGTGTTTTTCATATAAAATGTTTTGAATGTACATATTTTGCTAAATTCATAGTTAAGGAATTGGAGCTTACCGAGTAAGAAAACACTATATCAGGAATTGGAGCTTACCTAGAAAGAAAACACAAGCATTTCACATGTTGATGATTCATGAACACATTAAAATTAAGAAATTGTTCATCCATGAAATTTTAAGCAGAAAGGCATTTATATAATTGTCACAGGAAACAATGCTTTTGTCATACTTTAGAGTAGCTTCACGAGCAGCAGCTCTAACTTTCATCTTCTCAGTTCTCTTTTTCTGGATAACTTCCAAAGAAGCACCGACAATAGACCTAGAATAAGGCTTGTTTGTTGTACTTCTCCTCTTCTTTACTTGCTCAGCATGAATGTCCTAGTGATGGGAATAACAAGCGGTGAGTGCACATGCATAACCCACTACACATAATATGCAACATATAACCATAAAAATCAACCGGTTCACCTTCTTGTGTTGTTTCCGGTACATTACAATCCAGGTAAGCTTGGATGGATTCAAGAAATTGTGGAAATACCTCTTACATTTGGAATTGCCAAACAAGAATACCTCTGAATTTCCAAGGAAAAAAAATTGAGAATTGAAACTATTAGATGTTTCACCAGAAAAACGCAAGAATATAGTCTTTTGTATACAAAAAACTTACATTATGTTGTCTATATAGGTTTTTAACATAGATAATACACATCACTTATTTGTGGGACTAATTCTGTCATTCTCTAGATAGTTTATCAACAATATTGTAAGCATAAAACAATGTGCAGAAACAGAGCTTCCAAAGCATACCTAATCCACCATGCAGAGTTTGCAAAATATCCTCAATCCACTTAATGAAGCATGCAATATTTACTCAAATGATTTACTCACAAAAAATGGCATGCAGAGTTTCAGAAATATCTACCCACCTGATAATCTGATTAGATGAACCTGATACCCTTGCTAGGGTAGATCTTTGCACCGCTAAAGCGACAAATTTCTGTCTTGCAAATATTGGAGAAAGACGGAATAAAGAAAAAGTATGAGATGAACAGGCTATGTATGAAAACAAGGGTTGAAAATTGAGAAGAAAAGCAGATATATTTTATCCTATGGTCCATTAGAAAAGGGGACAACTATGTAATACCAATACTACACAACGAATAGATTTCGACCAAAAGTGAAAACACGCAACAGTCTTGTACATGGGATGAGTCTTGTACATTGAGTAATTACTGGTAGACGGTGCTACATGAACTTGCACCAGTTTGGTTGGCATTGGGATTCAATGGCAACTGCTATTGCCCTGCTCGGATCATGCAGAATTGTTTTCGGGTATTACCTGTACACAGAATTTTTCCTAATCACCCAGTTCAGGGGTGGTCTTGCCAGCTCAGGGGTGGTATCCACAGTGGCTACCTAAGGCTGAAAGGAAAATAGCTCATGAGCAGTCATCTCCACATGCACATATTTGATAATAGATAAGTGTTTTACAATTATTTGTCCTATCTTGTTAATGTCTGTATGTTGTTATGAATACTGTGCTTGAATCATAAATTGTATGGAGGAATCAACTTGAATTGTTTATGAAATGAAGAAGGAAAAATAATCTATTAGCATCCACGTCAACCAATGTGGTTTGTGGGACATGTGTTAAGTCCCTTTATTGCTGGAGGGAAATCAAGACCAGGAGGTCAAACACCTACCCTCTCGTGCACACAAGGGCTCTATACTCTTGTTGCTAAGCATAAAATTCTAGATTAATTGTTGATGAAATAATATAATGTGTATGCTTCCAATTCCACATTTACATTTGCATATAAATCTGGTTTATGAGTTGTTGGAAGCTCTAGATAGAGTTAAAGTTGGTTTTACAGTTTGATATTGGGAAAAAAATTTGGTGAAGTGGGTACCCCACTCGCCAAGGAAGCCAAGCAGGTATGCCACAAGAAGTTTCAGCCTTGTATAATATTTGGGATTTCCTTAGCATCGTGTCATAATTCTACTTGTTCCACAACATTTATATAATGATTCCAATCAATTTAAGCTTATGAAGTCTTTGTATTACTAGTATTTCAAATGCATACATGTTAAATCCAGGATATCCTGGAGTAATAGGCGGACACCTTCATAGAATTACTGACTAGAGCTGATTACATTGGAGTTAGAAGAGAATAAGAACCTAGGGAGTCAAAAAGAAAGAACAATAAAGGGGAATCCCTTTTCTTATGAATTAGGGCGATAACAAGAAGATGACTAAAGTGACCCATAATTAACCTGACAAAGAAAGTGTTAGCAGATATCTCAAACCCGTATTTTTCTCAACAGCTGGTCGGAAGGCACAAGAAGATCTGAATGACTTCTACGGCGAGTGCTTGAACTTCTAGGAAGGCCTTTCTTGGAATTGGGGGCTGGAAAATGTTGTGCGATCTAGCTCACCTAGGTCATCTGTTGTTGATATAGAGCCATGGATAAAGCCTGCTGATGCAAGAGCTCCTCTTCCGATCCCGTTTTTCTCTTTGACATAACCCTAACCTTATTTCCCGTTTTAACATGTTTCTCTCGCTTCTTGGGGATGAAACTTAGTTGATTTCCCATGATTCTTCACTGAAGAATCTCTAATCTAAGAATCTAGCAAGTCTTCCTAGCAAACACCACTTCCAATTGTACTAAAACATAAATACTAAAACCATGAAGTTTAGGGGAATTATTCTATGCGGCAATCCAAGTGACAGTGAATTTTTCCATTACACTCCACCGGTACAGCTACCTACTTGTGAAGTCTGGCCACATCGTAGTCTTCGGCCTTGGCAAGAATAGTTACAGGCTCCATGGTATAGGAAGGCGGAGGGGTTCAAATATTTCTCAGGTCCTCCTTTTCTTTGTTTTCTTTGGTCTCTTCTGCTGGTGTTTGCATTGTTGGTGTTAGTGTGAATGATATATCTATTCGTGTTTCGAATTTGGGATTTTAAATTAACACAATCATCCTCTCCCATGGAAAAGGAGGGATTTTTTGTGGATTTCAAACTCTCCTCTCCCTCTCACACGCAAAAGAGCCGAGTGGAATCTTTAATGATTATATGTGAAATTATGAAACTATGTTTCACTTTTTTATTTATTACTAAAAATATGGGATAAAAGCCAATTTTTCCCTACACCTCCATCATGGCAACATAACGGTATGCTTGACAATGTTCTCAAGTGCTAAATAAATCATGTCCACATTATGTATGTTTTTCATTGTCTTGTTGTGGGTAGTATATATCCTTAATGTGTAAGATGTATCATGGAAAACACATGTTAAAGGACCTACTTAGCTACGTCAATTAAGTCAAGACATAGAACACCACCATAAACTTGCTAAGTAAATTAAACCAAGATATATGACATAGCCATAAACTAATAACCAAATATGTGTGTTAAACTAGAGTGATAAAGAAATCATTATTAAACT
>SNQJ01S0058001.1:93958-110504 GCA_010110895.2 Picea sitchensis | reverse complement strand
CATCACATATTCATACTTATGAGTTTTGCCATAGTCCTTGGCCAGTTCAGTCATATTTACAATCTGGGGGAAATAGGGTGTTACAGACAAGATAGAGAGGACATGATTTTTTACCAACACTATGTCCTTGAAACAGGGGAATTTCATTCAAAATTTCATAACTCCTTAGGCTTAAAGTGGGAACAAACCAAAGATATTTCTTTAGAAATTGTATGAGCTATTCATCGTCAATGTCAAGAGAATAATGAATATGTTGTGTTCTGTGAAAGCTCTCCTACTAAGGAAATCCAATCATTTTCAAAATATGAATATTTCTATATCCTCTGCACAAATCTATTTGATAATGATCACTTACAAGTCTATTTGATAATGATCACTTACAGAAGAATCCACCGACTTATCATGCAATAGAACCTTTACATCTTTCTTTCAAGGATAAAACATTGAGTGATGAGGAAGAGTAGGCATATTTCCAAACTTTGATTGATCAAAGATCCATTCATACTAACAGTCCATCCAAGGTGCCTAATTTTGAAAATACCTCACAATCAAAATTTATGGAATAGAGTGAAACACGATTTGATCATGATAGCCTTGTTTTGTATGATTTTGTTTTGTTTCAAAAATGAGTATGAACACCAACATACCATTCATTGATCTGGTACAATATAGAACTACTAATCCTTGTGCATAAACATTAATGGTAGAAGGGGTTGAGCATGAAGAACACACAAAATTTTCAAATTCCCATGGGAAAATCACAACAGAAGAACAACCCATCATCATGCAAGATAAAGGAAATGACAAGTTGATCCAAGAAGCATTGCCAACTAAATCTTCTCTACAGTCACAAATTAATATTAAGGGGCAAGTGCATCACTTATCCTTGGATTCTATTTCAATACTCCATCATTGCCCAAATGATTTTGATGATGTTATGGGAGAGATCTTTGAGTTATATTTTGCTCGATGATTTCCTCAAAATAGTAAGTATATAATTTTTTCTATTCTACATCTATTTTATAATGTTTCAATTCTTTCAATCAAGCATTTCATAGTACCTCAACAATTTGCAATTACACAATGCCATAATACTACTTTGGATATTGAGGTAATTAAATAGCTACACCGGCTTTATAACTTCACCTAACATATGTTGAGCCAATGTAGGTTAGTGTAGGAGTAACATAGCTTTATTTTTGTTCCTATTTTTAGAATAACAATTTGGTTTCTTGGATAAAAGCCACTAGATGTTTATTAGTTTTTTTTTTCTTCTGTTTCAAGATAGTTTACTTTAGTTTTAATTTCTTTTACATAGGAAACTTCTTCTTTTGATTAATGTATTTTGATATGTTGCTTAACTTGAAGATTGGCTTAGTTTTGGTTTTCTCCCATTTTCATAAGTGAGAAATATGTGGAAGCCTTTATGAAAGATTTAAATATAATATTTCCTTTCTTCAATAGCATTCACCTTAGCATCGACAACTGGAAAGTAGTAAGCTAGAAGATCATAATCCACATCCACCAAACAAGTATCTATTGTAGAAGACTCTACATTTCTAGGAAAGTTTGAACATGAAATTTATGAGATTCCAAGTGAGGAATTGTATTTTGCAGCACTAAATGATTTGCCTTCCGGATTTTGGGCATTTGATTAGAGGAGAACACTTGAGGTGTTTATTGTATGATCTCTTTGTGAATAATCATAGAAACCGAGTGTCAATTGCATACGTTCAAAGCCACACCTTCATCAGACTGGCCAAAGTATTATAGTGCATTATGCTTATCTTTGTGTATGAAAGCATGAAGTTCTCTCATTTTGATTTCCTTTGGTAGAATTATTCCTTGGATAACATGAAGTTTGACCTCCATTCTTGATGGATAAGACACTAGCCTGCAAAATACTTCAAATTAATACGAGTGTTGAGAAAGATGATCATGAATACAATTTCAAGCTTAACTAGATTCACAAAGCATGGAATGTACAACATGCAGTCAATTCAATTATAGAAGTATTACATGTTGATTTGCAATTCCATGCTCAATTAAATTCCAAGGGTGAAAAAGTTATAGGCAACCTCGCCCTGCAATTTTCCTTTGTGGTGTGGAAATCTATTTTTCTTTCAAAGTTGGAACCTAGTCAAATTCAACCATACCAGATCCACCACCTAGTTTTGAAGAAATAATAGAAGAGGTGCTAGTAAGAGATTTATCTTTGATGATCATATTTATCTTGAAAACATTGAAATTTAAGAACAATGATTTCCTACAAAAGGTCCATGGCATGGATCTTCTCATGGAGACCGTGACATGTCCAATACAATTTTAATGAACATGAAGTTATTCTCAATAAGCAGTACCTCAGTGAAACCAAATGATCATCATAATCAGAGTCACCTTTTGCTCAAAATAAATTATATTGATCAAAGTAGATTCAAGGTAGTTGATTCCAATTTCCTGCCTGGATCTTAACAACATAAATTAGTAAGATTCAAGAGTATATTTGAGGCATCCAAGTAGGTATGGTTCCTTGTTAATTCAAAGCATTACCTTCTTGCTTTGTATTACATGCCAACCTAGATATAGAAGCCATTTTTTGTTTATGTCATAATATATCTATAAGTGTGTCCTTCTAGGGAAAATGTCTTAGTCAACCCTACTTCTCAATCTAATTTTGCTACATTGGATCTGGTTAAATTAGGAGGAACTGCTTAATTTAGAGGATAAACCAAACACTTATTATAGATTGATTAATAGAGCAATTCATATGGTTGATTGTTGGTTTTATCTATTTCCTTCAACATATCATGTTTAACTTGTCATAGTCTTATTTTGTGAATACCTTGTATGCATGCCTGAATCATTGAATATTTTTCTCGCCTGAGAGAAGGATGACACAACTTGAGAAAGGAAAAGGCCTTGGAAAATTCAACATATCCATGGGACACAACACCTGGAAACATTACTCATGAATCTATTTTGGACTTTGCTTTCAATTCTCTACACATGTCTATCTCAAGACCTTTCATTTCCCCAAGATAGATTAAAATTAATCTTATGTCCTGAATGATTTGCTTATGTAGGTGCAAGTGCCTGGTTGATATCACATGCCTGACTTGAATTAGTAATGATGTGAGCATGTTTATGCTTCAAATTAATTTACATGATCTGTAGAGTTACAGAATGAGCATGGATTCCACAAGCCTTAGGACAATGCAAGAATAGAGAAAAGATGTTGAAGAAGGAAAGAATGAAGCATTGTTCAGTCTATGAATTTCCTGGAACACAAGGTCACGAGGATGAGTTGGCAGGATTTGAGAAATCAAATTTAAAATTTAATTCTCAGAAAACATATTGCCAAAGCCCATTTAGACAATTTGCTATGTATTTAGTCTTTCATAGGGATTAATATTTTCAAGAGGTTGCATAAATACGTGTTATGTTATGATGCTTGAATTTTTAGCCACTTGTAGCACTGACATTTGTGCTTTCTCGTTTAGAATGTTTTCTTGACTTTGTTCGACAACACAATTATTCCAACAAAGGATGAACACCTTCAATAACCACTCACACAACCCGATCAAAGATCAACACACCTATGTTTTTACGTGGTAAAACCCCTATGGGGAAACATCCACGACCCCAGCCAACGTGGCCACTTGGATAAAATTATTAATACAAAAGAAAATATTACATAGAGGATTACAAGAGATTTTCTCAGAACTGATCATCGAAAATGACCCTCGATGCTCTTTAAATAGAGATCATGGACCAATCGAGTGTTAAGCCATGTATCAATGTAGTTATTAAGATCAAGGAGAATATGATCCGTCGGATCACTCTATCTCAGGAACATACCGTGACCGTCGGATTACCTAACTGCAAATGCAAACTAATGCATACTAAAGAAACACACTTTTACCTAATGATACATCAGACCAAGTTGATCTTAACTAACTCCTAATGTCTAAATATCCTAACATCCCCCCTTAAGAAAAACTTGGGATAGGATTGAAGGATTTACAAAGGTGACACAACATGAGAAGGAAGGAGGCATTAGAGCCTATCCCCCCTTAATGACAACTTCCTAAACTCCTAACATGGATTGAAGTTTGGAAAATTTGGCTTCTATAAGAGATTGTGAATATCTCAACAACTTGATCTTCTGTAGGGAAAACGATCACTTTAATTACTCAATCATGAATGAGCTTTCAGATTAAGTGCATCTATAGCATGATGTGTTTGTTGTGTTGATGCTGAACTAGATCTTTGGTGAGATTGATGGCACTCTAATTGTCGCACCAGAGGATTGTTGGATGTTGTTGTTGGAATCCAAACTATGAAAGGATTTGTCAAAGCCACATGGCTTCTTGACTTGCATTAACTGTTACTCTGTACTCTGCTTCTACTAAAGAAAGAGAAATAGCTTGTTGTTTTTTTACAGGTCCAAATGAAAGGTCCTAAAGCAAGGCTAAAAATATAACTTGTAGTAGACTTTCAATCATCAGGGTCGTCAACCCAATATGAATCAGTGAAACCAACCAATAAAGGAGTCCCCCCTGAGTTGTAATGTATATTGAATTGAAATGTATCTCAGACATACTGAAGTATCCTTTTAGTTTCTTTCCAATGGATTTCATGGGGTGTTTTCATATACTAAGCAACAATACAAACAACAAAGGAAAGATCAAGATGGGTATGAATCAAGTACAAGAGGCTACCAACTAACTGACCATAGAAAGTGGCATCAACTTGGGGAAAAGTATAGGTGGAAACAAATTTGACTCTAGACTGGAAGGGAGAAGGGGTTGGTTCTGAATCTTCCATGTGAAAGTGATGAAGAAGGTCACAAGCATACTTAGACTGGGAAAGAAAAATTCCTTCCTTGGTTTGCAAAACTTGGAGGCCAAGGAAATATTGCAAATAGTCTAAATCGGTCATTTCAAATTTCTTCTCAAGCCTGGTTTTCACATGGTTTAAAAGTTTTAGGTCACTTCCAGTGAAGATAAGGTCATCAACATAAAGAACAAGGATTATGATATGGTTTCCTACTGACATTAGGGTCATAATGACATCTAGAAAAGCCAATATCAAGAAGAAAGTTGTCCATTTTGGCATACCAAGATTAAGGAGCTTGCTTAAGACCATAAAGAGATTTCTTAAGGTGACAAACAATGCTAGAGACATTTTGGACATAGCCATGAGGTTGTTCCATGTAGATTTATTATTGCCAATCCCCATGCAAAAAGGCGGTTTTGACATCCATTTGATGGACCTCCCATTTATGTGAGGCTGAAAGGGATAGAATAAGGTGAATGGAATTCATTTTGGCTACAGGGGCAAAGTTTTCATTATAGTCAATGCCTTCAACTTGGGAGAACCCTTTGGAAACTAAGCGGGCCTTGTGTCTTTCAACACTTCTATCTGATGCATACTTATTTATGTAGAACCATTTACATCTGACAAGTTTTCTTCCTTTCGAAAGAGGTACAAGATCCCAAGTATCATTTTCCATTAAAGAGTGATACTCTTCATTCATTCTTGTATCCCAATTTGGATGACCTACAGTTTCTGCAAATGTCTCTATATCGTGAGTCTCTGAAACTTGAGCCAAAAGAGAAGAGGCTCGTTGGAAATGTGAACATGTTTGACATTGATCTAAAGGATCACCAAAAAGATCACTAGTTGCTTCTCTTGTTGAACAAACCCATTTAGGAAGTGGTGGTGCTCGTGCAGGTTCATGTTCAATGGACTCATCTAGAGGAAGGTGAGCAGACAGAGGTGGATTTTCATCCTCACTTTCATCATCTGAAGAATAAGAAACCAAAGTAGGAACAGAAGATGACACAAAAATCGAAGATGGATCGCAGGCCAAAGAAAGCACAAACACCGAATTAGCCTTGCAAGCCAAGAGATTTTCATCAAAATTAACATCTCTTTGAATAATAAGTTCATTTGAATGAGTTTGAAGAAGTTTATAACCTTTGACATCTTCAAAATAACCAATAAAAATACACTTCTCACTTTTAGGCGGTGAAACTTTCTTTTTCTCATTAGGAATGTGAGCCCATGCTACACTGCCAAATACATGGAAGTGGATTACATCTGGATTAATTTTATTCCATGCTTCTTCTGGTGTTATATTTTTAAGAGCCTTTGTGGGAGTGTGATTTACTATGTGATTTGCATAGTTAATGGCTTCTGCCCAATACTTTAGACTTAATCCCTTAGATTGGATCATACAATTAGCTATTTCTTTTAATGCATGATTCTTTCTCTCAACAACACCATTTTGTTGTGGTGTATACGGAACAATGTGTTGCATTTGGATGCCTTGTGTAGTGCAATAACTTGTAAAATTGGTGTTCATGTATCTGTCTCCATTATCTATTCTTAACCTTTGAAGTTGATGCCCAGATTATTTTTTAACAAGGGTCTTGTAAGCCAAAAGCTTGTCAAACACTGCACTCTAAAGTTTTAAGAAGTAAACCCAAGTGCATCTGGAAAAGTCATCAATGAAAGTTAAGAAATACTTGCACCTAGAAAAAGAAGGAGAAGAAAGTGGGTCACACAAGTCACCATGAACAAACCGCAAAGGGACCGAGGCATGCCAAGAGGCATGTTTGTCAAAACTATCCTAGTGATGTTTGTCAACAACACATCCAACACAAACACCATCTCTGCATGAAATAAGAGGAAGACCAATCACCATATGTTGATTACATAGTTTCTACAATGAGTGACAGTTTAGATGACCAAACCACTCATACCAAAGTTTGCTCAAGTCATCACTATGAGCAACAAAAACTGATGGAAAATATGATGACCCAAAGTTGTCAAACTTGTACAACCTAGTAATATCATCAACAATTCCAGTTGTGAGGACATGCTTAGGATATTTTAAATCCTTAATTACAACTTGGTGAGGTCAAAACTCTACGGTTTTACTTTCAACTAAATGAGTAATTTGATATACTAATAGAAGGTTGCAAGAAAGATTTGGAACACATAATACATCATTGAAATTACCATTATCTACCTGAACTGTTCTAGACCCTACAACATTAAGAGATCTATCATCACCAACAAATATTTTCTTGGTGTTACATTCATTTAGAGCAAAAAGTATGGATTTATCCTTAACCAGATGATAAGATGCTACATAATCAATAAGCCACTCATCGAAAGAAGTAGAAGTTTCATTGAAGGAGAAACCAGAAGCAGAAAGTGCAAGTCCATGAGAAGAAGAAGAAGAAGAATCAAAATTGATGATGTGCTTCTTCATTTTTGCTTATAAGGCTTCCATATTCTTAAAACATTCGGACTGCACGTGACCATATTTCCCACAAAAGTTGTAATTTTTGTCAATCTTCTTATTTTCAGATTTTGCTCCTTTGTCACCATTAGGAACAAAAGCCGACAAGGAAGGTTTGTGACCTTTGTTTTGCTTGTTGTTGTGGTGAGGATGTTGTTTCTTCAGATTCTTGTATTTATCTTTCTGTTGGAATAATAAGGCTTTGTTGGAGGTACCTGCAGTGTTGATTATTCCAAGTTGCAGAAGCTTATCTTGCTCTCTAATCAAAGAACCACAAAAGGACTCAAGAGTGGGTTTTTGATAAGAAGTCCCTAGAGCTTCTCTACTGGAATAGAAGCTAGATACAAACATTGAATATGCACTACCAAGCTTAGCAAGAATAATATATATGCAATGCTTATCGTCCAAATCTATTTTACACTCTTTACAAAAAATTCTAAGTATTTTCAACTTAAATAAATAGTCTTCAATGCAAGGAAAATCATTTGGACTTAAAGTCATTATCTAATTTTCTGTCTAGTGGGATCGAATAATATTGTGTTTACCAAACACATATTCAAGCTTTTCCCAAGCTTCATCGGGGTCATCAATTCCTTGAAGGTGAAACCTTAAATCATGAGAGATGGACATTATGATCAGTCCATGTGCTTCGTCATTCTTATTGACCCATTTGACTTTATTTTCATCATCAGTGGGTTCTTGTTCTTTTCCCAAGGTAATATGGTACAATCCTTTACTTCTTGATACATCCTCCATATTAGATTTCCATGAGAAGTAGTTGGTACTGGTAAGCAAAATATCACTGGGAGATGCCATATTACAATATGCAAAAAAACATGAAACTGATGGTATGGATGGAAAGATATCGAAAAAAATAGGTTCTTAAAAAAACGACATTGAAAACATACTTCGGATGTGAATGTTATGCCCTTTTCAAAAAATGCATAAATGTTAACAAAAGAGCCACGTGGCAAGTAGAAGTTGGTACACATGGTGATACCCCTCCTTCTAATAACCTCACTTTTACAAATAAGTTTCTTATGAAGTGACCAATTTTATAGAATAAATGATGATCACTTTTACAGTGAAGTTACTTTATAAATGAAAGTTGCATGCAAAATAAATAACTTAATAAAATATTAAAACTACTTATAGTGATTCACTTTTATAATTTAAATGAAATACACTTTACAAGGATGCATGAACTTTAAAAAAAAAAAGCAACAAAAAAGAGACCCGAAGTCAAGTCCTCTTACTTAATAAAACAACTTTTAACCAAGTGAGCTAGTGAAAAACACATTATATTGTTTAGCAGGAGGATTGGGTGTGTTGTTGTTGTTGTGGAAGACGGTCTTGGAGAGTGTGCTCATAAAAAATTATTTCCACACAAGAGGTCCAGAAGTACAAAAACACTCCCTAAGGATTTCCCATCAAACGAGTCTCATCGATCATGAAGCTACAAAAACAATTTTGAATGGAGTTGTATGATAACTTGTTGGAAACATTTGCCTATTCTTTTCGCATTGCAAAAAATAACATTTCGATCAGACATTGTATGGGCAAGTTACAATTTTTTTAAGCCAAATTAATCAAGTTGCGCAAAAATCGACTCCGACATATCGCCACAAAAAAATCTTTGTATGAAAAACGATGTATTGCCAAAAAAAAATCTTCATGTGAAACATGGTGTATCACTTATAATAAAAAAAAGCACATGACACTGTGTCACACCATAGAAAACAAAATTTTTCCATGCATCACTACAAACAAAAATCATCAATGTGATACATTGCTCTCTTAAAAAAATATCCACGTGAAAAGTTTTGAGGGGGAGAATAAAACAAGTGTTGCATGGCAGTGTAGTCCCTGCCATGTTGGAATGGGAATAAATGCACTGCTATGGCGAGACCGAGGGAGAAATATAAGCCTGAAGCAATAGAGACACGTGGGAAGCAGCTTGAAGTACAGGTGGTATCCATGCAGAAGATGACTCGTGTCAGTGTGTCACACGCCAACCATAAGACATTGGGGTAGTAGATGACCCCCAAAGAACCTCCTGAATTAGTTAATCATAATATTATATTAATGTGGGGTTAATATGCGAATGAGGATGTCAATCCTACTGCGTTTTTTTATAGATGTGATACTCTTGTTTCAGTTTTTTCCTAGGGCGTGTATAGTTCAAATATGGGACTTAGAAATTTCCATCGTAATGGCTTGAAGCAATAAAAAAGGATAGTAGTATTTTTATTTTTATTTTAAATAAAGGTTCCTGGAAAAAAGGACCAGGAATCACACACATTAAACATTCAAATATAATAAACACAATTCCATGACATCCAACATAGTGGAAGAAAAAAATTTATGAGCATATAAAAATAAAAGAAGATGATCGATATGCACAAAGAAAAGTAATTTAGCATTCCGAAAGTAGCGCACAAGGCATCGTCGAAATTGTTCCCGAATTAGTTTTCTTTGAAATTTTTCAAAAATTAATAATGTTTGTTACATATTTCTGGAATCTGTTACATATTTCTGGAAATTTAAATGCATTTGTCATACAGAATAGGATTGGGGCTCCTGCAGACCATAAAAGAAATAAGTACAAGAAATAGGACTGTAGAAAGAAGAAGTGCGCGACGGTAGAGAGGAAGATCCAAAAAGAAGAAATTGGAAGTTATCATTCTTTGGTTAGAGATTTCTATTTAAAGAGGTAGAATAACTGGATTGATAAATAAAGCAAGATGTGATCAACATAGACGTACTATGAAGTTGATGCCTTTTTGTTTCTCTCGTTGACAACCTCTGGAATCGTGCCAACCGGTTGTTGCCCTTCGTCGGTGAGCTTGTCCATTCCCCTTTGGAGCCATTCTTCAATGTAGCTTCTCACGGGGGCCATGTTGATTTCATCCCAGATTTCTATGTTGAAAAGCATGTTTTCTAATTTCCTTAGATCGATAGAAATACTATGCAAAGCCTGTTCAATTTCTTCATTGTGTGCCGAATAGTCCACTAGCCAGTTCCCGATGTCATCTTGACCATATTCAAGGATGTCGTAAAACTTTTCTAAAGACAACCCCTTTAAAATATCAACTTGTTCATCAAAGGCTTGCTTGGTTAAGGACAAGGAGTTGAGGATTAAGTTTGGGTCTTGAACCTCGTTGGTACTTCTGACTAAGTCTATTTGGGTCAGGTTTCTGAATAATTATTCTTTCTCTGATATGGCTTGTTCACATGATTTGACAATGAGGTGTAGGTTCTTAAATTTCTCTTTCCAACATGATTTTAATTGTTTGATCCGGTTTGGGAAGGGGAGATCCTCTTATCCTCTTTTTAGATTTGGGATGTTGATAACATGGTTTCCAAAAGGGATCACCGTCTGTAGATAGAAACGTTCTTTATTTTTTAAATCCGCCTGCTAATGTTTGTGCAAATAACTTTCCCTCGTTCGAAAGGAAGCTATATTTTGTGATGTTTCCCGAGCTTCAATAATTAGCTCCATTCATTTCTTGATATTCTTCTCTACATAGCCTCTATAGGATGTGAGCAGGATGGAGGATCCTTTTAACTTGGCTACAGGGGTGGCAGGCACTATTTTTGCTAAAGGACTGGAAAACAATGGGGTAGGAATTAAAGCCTCCTCCAATTCCTTGATTCGGTCGTTCAGTCTGGCATTCTCCACTTCAATTCCTCCAATGTAATCACCAAGAGCATCTGCGGTTGCGCAGTGAAATCGAGAGATTTGGGACGACTGCATTTTCCTAAGGTTAATCTCTGAACAAGATTTAACTTTCTTATTTGTTACATCTCTCTTTTCAATAATTAAATTTTTAGATTGGCTGTAAAAAACAATGCTCTGGAATACAAAGGATTCATCTTCATAAAAAATGTTGGTCTCAACTTTTTCCATTGTCGAACTATGGTGCATCGTGTATGCGGGCAGATCAACTTTGTGGAACACATCATCCACAACAATTTCAAGTTGCATGTTCTCACTTTCAGTTTCGACCTCTTCCACCTGCCCTACAATGTTTTTTCTCTTCTTTGTCATGCGAAGCTTGTGAGAACTATCAATTTTTTCGCGAGGAGGGTTATTATCTCCTCCTTCGTTTGAAGATTTATGGGTTTCTTTCTTACAGGGGTGGGTCGTTGAGGCGATGCTTCGTGATGTCGTGCTAGCCGAGGACTGGACACTATTCTCACCAGAGCCTTTTCTCTGTTGTCTGTACAATTCAGTTGCGCTTTGCATTGTCTCTACGTCGCCATCGTCAGGAGCAAGAGTGTTGTCGTCACTGCCTCTGTCTTCGGTCAGGCGTGTATGGATAATAGAGCTGCTAAAGCCAACTGCTAATAAATGTTCTCGAAAAATCCCATTAGGGTCAAACCCTCTTAGCCTTTTAGCATATTTTAGGTTCAAGTTCTTGAAATGCCCTGTGAATTCGTCAATCTTGTTGACGTTTCTGAACACGAAGTCCCCAACTTTCCAGGGTAGAGGAATGAACTATTTTTTTCCCTTGCCATGGAAAAAATGCAACCAGTAGTTGTAATTCCTTGCTATTTCTGTAACAAACATATTGTCTGTGATGTAACATGGAAGGAAAGCATGATATTCCTTAGAGCCAAAGATCATTATTACACTGTAATTTTCCTTTTGTTCAAGTGTCCCCTTCCTGTCCAAAAACTTGGTTGCCCGACCATACATCCAGTGAGCATCCTTTCTTAACAATAAATCTTTGAAAACCAAGACAAAGTCATTAAAAACCTCATAAAAACAATGGGAGGCCTGGTACCAAAATGTTACTGGGTCGAATTCATAGTTTATCTTCTTGGACAGAGACAGTTTTGGAAATAAACAACAATGTGATATCGCGAAAATCAAGTAGGATGCCATATACAATTTATTCTCTTGTTTGAATCGTGACAATTGGGAACATATTTCAATGGAAATCAGCTTCCCCCCAATAAAAAATGGATTGTTCCTTGACTGTGAAATACAAAATATAAAGAACTATGTGGGAAATGCTTGTCGTGGATTCATGTCTCGTTATTCGTGTAAACAACCAAGCAATTTTCCAAAATGGATTTCTAAAGGAACTGACCTACAACTTTGTTATTTCTTCAGGAATTGTTGTCGGGTCTTCGAGGAACTCGGGTAAGACTTCCAACTCGTTATCATGTTTTTTCTAGGAACTGCTCGCAATCCTGTCCTCTGAGGATCAATGTTGGTTCTGGAAATCTTAACATCTTGCAGAAGACCTGAGGTGAGAAAGAAACAAGAGAATGGTCGCGCAGTGGAATAATTCTTTGGCTTGAATTATATTTTTCAATGCAGCAAGAGACCACCTCTTTATAATAAAAAACCTCAGGGACGTAGCCTACAAGAGCGATTCCAGAGGTCTAAATCACTTCGTTCTGGGCGAAACGGGATGCATAGTAAGAGTATGCCCTGGACCACTGGAAGTTCTGGTCCTCACATTCGAAGATATTCATTGTATCTCCACAGAATTATTGTCGAGATGCTGCCATAAGTTTACGAGAACATTCATTTGCTCCAGACGATGTTTGAAATGAAGAGTTGGAAGGGATAATATAACCCTCTGCAAATCTTGGTCCAGTGCGTGTGAATGGGAGATCTCCTCGAGCCTTTCGCTCATTAATGACAATCTGGATGGTTGTTGCATGATGCACTGTTAGCATTAAAGTCTAGTAATTTCATACCTAGAAGTGAAAAGATGGTGGGTAAAACAAAGAGCAATTAAGGATTGGAGATTTCGTGAACGCGACGACCAACGAAAGATATTCCATGTTGTTTGAGACGAACAATCAGAAGGGATAATATAACTCTCCGCAAATCTTAGTTTAATGCGTATTAATGGGAGATCTCCTAGAGCGTTTCGCTCATTAATGACAATGTTGACGATTCCTACATGAGGAGCTGTTAGCATTAAAGGTTACTAATTGCATATTTAGAAAGAAGTATAAAGGTCGTGGGGATGGGAAAGAGAAATTAAGGAGTGGTTAATTATCGAAAGCGGTCGGGTAAGCTTCAAAAGAGGGTTACAAGGTACAACCATTAGAGGTGAGGGCCCGAGGGTCAAATTGTATGTCTGGGAAGTTTTTGAGTGCAAAACGCATAACACAGAAGAGGGCATGATGGGAAAGTCCAAAGGTTAATTTGTATATCGCAGAACTCCATGTACTGTTTGCAGGGTATGAAACTATAATACCCCAAGGTCGAGCCCCTTCTGAATTGTAATTTTTCTTATAGGCTGGTGAGCCAAGTGGTTATAAGCTGAAAGACTTATGTGTTTATTAGGCTGGTGAGCCAGATGCCAAGGCCAATGAGCCTGATTTTTGTATATGTAATTATGCAAAACATTGTTGTGTGTAGACCGACCACGAAGAAGAGTTATGGGGGACTAAGCTCTACTAGGTAGGGTAAGGAAGGGGGGGCTAAGTATTTGGGCCTAGGGGATAAGCTAGGGGCTTACCTCTAGAGGAATAATATTTTAATATTATTTCATGAAGACTAAGGTGAACATGATATGTTTTTGTTATCCTAAGTTCCTGGAAAGTGGGAAGTAGGCTAAATGGAGCGCATGCAGCTCGAGGAAGACAAGTGTCGACCTGGGCTCATGCAGCTAAGAGCTGAAGCGTCAACTGAGTTGGGGGTTTGCGAGTCATTCTGCCATCCTCCGTCTGAGTTTGCTCTCTTTCTTCCATCCTCCACCTGAACTCGTTGGCCTCGGACGTCAACCTCTAGTTACCTACAGACAGTTTAGAAAACCGCTCATGGGAAGGGGGTTCGCTTGGCATTTGCCATCCTTCATCTAACCCATTGGGGCCTCTGCGTCTGGCCTCTGCATAACCTCGCACATCTAAGAAACTAGTCAGGGAGGGAAAAGCCGACCTGTGTGTCCTGTGAACCCAGGTTTACCCACACTACAAATTCAAGTTTGTGCCTTAACCGTTTTAGGTTGCTTCCATTGGTTGTCTGAGCCGTGTTGTGTCTTAACGTCTGGTCATTGCCATTTTCGAGTCCATAACCGATTCCTATTGTTTTCATCACCCGAATGCTAGCTGAATGCTGTTGCGGTATTGCTTAGGAGTTGAATTGAAGAAGCAGGTTTCCAGGCCTGTGAGCAGCTCTCTCAGGTGAGAGAGTCTATTAGGAAGTGAGTTCTCCTGGATGGGAGTCCCGTAGTAGCGACAGTACTATGAGACTTCTGGTCCAGCCTATTGTTGAAGCCCAAGGTAAGGGAGGTGTATTGGTCGTTGGAATTGTAATAGTGAAGGTGTACTCTCCTGGGGTGGAGCAGGCGTGTGGGGAATGAGGGTCTGTGGGTTGTGGGCGTAAGTGGCTCCTCGGATAAAAGATCTGTCATGTTTCTTTGTGAAACTTCCTTGTTGTCCTTGCCAAGTCTAGAATTCCCTTGCCTGGTGGAGTTTAGTCCCAGCTCGGGGGTGACCTACTGTTGAGAGTGATGAGCAGCGCGGTCTAAGCTAGGAGGTTCGTGGAAGGTCTACACGCAGTTGGTGGATTTACTCCAGATAAAAGATAAGTATCATTGTTGTGCTTAATTATGTATTTTATGCATGTTTTGTGATGCTTGTATGTTTTCATTTATTTCATTGCATGTATGAATTGTTGTTAATTCTATTTAAGTCTGTATGATGACAATAACTCTATGTTAAATGTGTTAAATTCATTATTATGCATATATCTTATTTAAGCTGTAAATTCTGCGTGGTAGCATTACCCGGTCTTTGTGTTGGACGAGGATGTTACAATATGGCATCAGAGCATGGTTACAACATTGAGCCTGGATGGGCCATGTTAGTGGTTAACGAGACAAAGATTTCAGAGTGAATTTTTGTCTAAAGTGACGAAATTTGAGGTTCAAAGTGTCCCTAGGTACAAGGAGTGTGTCGACAGAGTCTTTGATTCAAAAAGATCGGGAGAAATAGATTGAGTTTTCTCGTGAAGGGAAGCGAAGATCTGTTGCAAGGAGTGCAAAGATTCGAAAGTCGACTAAGTGTCACAACAACCCTATAAGGAGAAAGGGGTTCGAGAAACAAAGCTTAAGAGGAGGAGCGACAACAGTCATCAGATCTGTTGTTGGAAGGAGTCTGGACCGTTAGATCCGTGTCCACGAAAGCAAAGGAAAGTCACTTCAGAGGGTTTCAAGTGTGGAGTGTGACAAAATCCCGAAGTCCTGAAGGCCGAAGTAGATCGCAGTCGTCTGTTGCGAAGGACACGCGTCAAGAGATTGTGTACTTTGGGTGGAAGTACTTCGTGAGGAGGCAAGTGTTGTGAGTTTGAAACTCCCGAAGCTTGAAGTGCCGAAGTCACTCATAGTCATTGATTGTGAAGGAGGACATGCATCGGTGGATCGTGAACTCTAGGGAAAAGCGAGCGTAGAGGAGTTGAAACTCTTGAAGTTCTAAGCTCTGAAGCCCGAAGAACCGAGGTGGTGGGTCATGAGGACGTCACCTAGAGGTGATGTGGACACATAGGATGTGTGCCACATGTCAGTGGGTTTCTAACCCGTGGAAGATTGAAATGGCATTTGGAACATGACGCATGTCACCCATATGGATGGGCCACGTATCAGCCACTAGTATTCTGCCATGTGGCATCCTGTATGAGCAGGGTTAGTGGGGCCGAGGTTAGGTAACATAGTTAAAGGTCGGAGGACCCACAATGGCATTGATCACGATACATCAAGATCAACGACCAAAAAACATTGCGGGGATCCAAGTTGCACGGAAGTTAATTATCCAAGGCGGTCCCGCAATCCAAACCATAGTTTCACCGAGGGGTTACATGTCAACATCAGAAGAATTGCGGGATGAAAGGCGGATTACTCCAAACCACTGTTGCATGCCCTCGCAATTGGAAAACGTTAAGTTATGTGACGTAATGACGTCACCAAAGGTGATTGGGAATGTTTGGAGATTAACAGTTTGGATGTGCGGATACGAGATCCTCCGAAGTCCCGATGACTCGAAGACACGGAACTCATACACCTGAGGTTCCATAGTAAGTGTCAGTCGTTGGATGTTGGGTAGACGTGGACTGTTGATCCGCTCTACTTCGCGAGTTCGATAACTCTGAACTCTGAGAGATTGTTGTGTGGTGCTTTGGAATTTTTTGAAGCCAAAGGCCCGAGTAAGCACCTTTTGACTTAGCGCTTGGTCACGACCCGTGATCACATGGGTTGGGGACTG